>CM035153.1:21894879-21966849 GCA_020205615.1 Panax quinquefolius
GGATATTCAATGAGAATAATAAAGAATGGAATAACAACGAAATTCACCAAGCATGCGATAGGCGCACGCATGAGTTATTCCAATAGAATAATAAATAATAGAATAACAATAGCTCTCTTCATGAATACGAAAGAATAATACCCCTTACCTCAAAAGAAGACTGGATACTGGAATAGAGAGGTAGCAGACTTCTTTTCTTCTTTCTCTCTATAATAATTGCTCTATAGCTTTAGTGAATTGGTGAGAAATTAAGGAAGAATGAGCTTCTATTTATAGGAAAATATAGTTTCGATAATTACACGTTTTGGGGCTCAAAATATTACAGTATAATACCTCCCTCTTTTTCTTCATTTTTAATTTAGTTCTGCAAGTATTATCAAACTTGCACCATCACCCCTAATAGTAAATCAAGCAACACACGTTTAATGTTGTTTTATGTATATATCAGCGATATTCATTTCTTAATCTTTCTTATCTTTAGGTCTAGTTCTTTTATAAGCTACATAGTAAAGTTACCAGTTGCAAGGTTGCCTATAATTGAATGTGACCATTTGACACAAATCATGCATTTTGATAATTAATTAGAATAATATCAAATTATGTCTTAATCATAATATGATCCGATCTTTTTCTAGTTGTATGCTAGGTGCAGTAAATCAACTTGCTTTGAGTGCGTGCTTTAACATTATTAGTCTTGTTTCGATAACATGGGAGTCCTTGATACCATTAAACTGATTGTTCTGTTGTAGTTGAGATTAGCCTCTATTTTTCCAGAATCGATTACCAAGATAGAGCTAAGCAAAAAAATGATAAGACTCTTGAGGTTGTATGGCAGGGTTCCAAGTCCCTTGGTTTATTTTCACAGGTTAGGGATTTCTAATATTTTATTTGTATGTTTTGTCTTTTACCTATTTGGCATCAGATTCTTTACTCCTTTTACTTTTGGTAAAGAAATGACAATGTTCTTATTTTCCTAATGAAAAGGAAAAAAAATCAGAGTCTATAGTGCCCTTCTCATTCATCATGTCAATTACTTGAAGATACTTACTGTTATATTCCCCAGGCACTATGATCCTCCTGATGGTTTCACATTTGAAATAAATGATGTATCCCCTCCTATTCAGGTAAACTCATAACTAATATTAATTTTCTTGCATTTTCTGCTCTAGAACCTCATACACGTGGACATGTTCTCAGTTGCTTATTGCTGTGCTAGGAATTAATTCGAAACATAATTGATTTTATATGTCTTGTTGCATTCTGCTCTTACGATCATTTATGTTCTCCTAGTTTTGTAGAAGTTGTAGTTCAATTTAAGTGTATAGGCTGCCCTCATGTCTTTCTATTTAAGAAATATTTCTGTAGTTAAAGATAAATTTTTGAGGTAACTATTTTTATATGATAGGCCAATGAGCTTGAATCCATACCCCAATTATTTTGTATATTAAACATAATGACAAATTATTTTACATTGCAATGCTCAAAAAGTCAAATAACAGTTTTACTGGACTAAACACAGAAATGACAATCTTACCCTCTTACCCTTATCACT
Organism: Panax quinquefolius; assembly: GCA_020205615.1. Taxonomy (NCBI): domain Eukaryota; kingdom Viridiplantae; phylum Streptophyta; class Magnoliopsida; order Apiales; family Araliaceae; genus Panax; species Panax quinquefolius. The sequence goes on from CM035153.1 coordinate 21,896,432, forward strand.
TTCAGGTATAGTTCGAAAAGATAAGGGGCCGAGCACATGATAAGTTTACGAACAAGCTAGCAGCTGCAAGGCACAAAGCTGAAGAGAAGCTGGCAGCAGCAGAATCCTAGAGAAACCGCCAAGCTGTAAAAACAGATAAACAAGCTGAGTATATTTGTAGAACTGGTCGAATAATTATATTTCTTCATTTTCTTGTGTGGTTGGTGCTGTTCTTGAAATTTGAATTACCTAATGCCGATAATTTATTTAATCTAGATGCCTGTACTTATTTGTCCGGTGTTTATCTATCTGAGTTAAATCCATTTCCTTTGTTGTTGTGGTGGTTGTTATCATTGTACTGTTATCATTCCTTTGGTTTATTATATTAGTTAATAAATTTTGTTGGTACTATGGTCTTTGGGAGACTAAGATACAATAACAAATTTTGTAGTTATTGTGACTTCGAGCATTATCTATTTATATGTAGGCGTATTGATTTTAATCTTTAGTTCTTTATACATTAGTTTGAAACAAATATGACAATATTTATATTTACTTGATATATTAAATTTAATATTTCTTATAGAGATTTATAATAATAATAATAAATATGAAATCACCGATTTGAAAATCAATTATAATTTTAATAATTTTTATTATTTAGCAATTAATTTTTATTTACAAATTTATAATTTGTGAAGAAATTTTTCTCACTAAGCGAAGAAAGATTCTTATTTTATAGTTAGTGAAGGAAAATAATCTCTCGTTAAATAAATTTGTTCTTCACAATATATTATTTATGAGGAATAAAGTTATTCACAATTTTTAAATAGTCCTTAAAATATTATTCATGAAGGAAATCAATCTTTCACTAAATAATAATATTCCATTATCAAATATAATTTATGAATAAAATGTTATTCACAATATATCATTCACAAAAGCATTTAGTTATTACTTAGCGAAGGATACCCAATTGCGAGGTAGCAATCGTGTGAAGGAAATATTTCTTCCCAATAGATGTCTTGTGAGTGATATATTATATCTTGTGAAGGATTTGTCCATTACTAGATACCAATTTTGGTGTAGTGGAGAACCAGATGCTCATGGAGTACCAATCGGAGTAGTGGAGTCCAAGGAGGATTCTAAGGAGATTGAGGTGGACGAGGTGACCACTGAGGTTGGGAAAGTTGTAGTTCGGTTGGGAGTCTTTGTTGGCGTTTTTACCGATCAATATACGCGTGTTAAGCAAGTATACACTATCAACAAGTAATAAAGAGTAAGTAAAGTATCGTTCCCACTGAGAATTAACTAATAAAGTTCACCAAGCACTAGCCAGCATAACCATTTTAGGTCTTATTTAAGCGAATGATTTAATATAGTGATGAAAACTATGAAATTAACTAATACTAACTACCCTAGAATAAGACTAGATAATGAAGATTTGAGATTACAATTTCATCTATTGAATCATTTAAATCAACGCACTCCCTGTTAAGCCAAATTACTTGCACTGGATTGCTAGTCGAGAACACGAAAGTAGAGTACATCCATATCTCAATGTACTATACCCATATCACATATAATCCACAATTGATAGAATACACATGAACACCCACATTACCTAAACCACTATATGTCTATGTGATTTATAAATAATTAGGGTTTAAGCCCAAATTCTCAATTGACTACGAGCGATGCCTCGATATATGTCTATCCTAAGCACGAATCATACATTCTATCACCATGTAGAACATACGAACACAAGCTATCAAGATCAAATCTAAACCCATACTTCGTCTTTCAAGTTCATATAGGTTATCACAGTAATTGATGGCCAATCAACTAAGCAAATAAGCATGAATCTTAATAGACAATCCCATAACAATTAATAAGACTAACAATGAAATATATCAAAATAAATTAGGCAATAGATTCCATTGCAATCCCAAAATAGAGTTTAACTCATAGTTGAATTAGAATCCATGATCCACAATTGAATATACATTGAAAGATACAAATAGAAGTAAAGAGAGTTAGGGATTAAGAATAGCAAATCTGAGTTTCTTCTCTTGTTTCACTTCTAAACTTTCAAGGATCTTCAATTGCTTCAATCCCCAAATCTTAGCTATTCTAGGGTTCTAATCTACTCTAATCTAATAAGGAAATTAAAGAAAATAAAATAGCATATGTAATGTAAAAATTATCCCCACAAGGGTGGAATCCCCTTTTGAAAATACGTTCAAAGCTTAGAACCTTAGTTCTCTAGTCTAAAAACTGATAAAAACAATAATCATTGCGTCTGGTACCAACCAGAGTAGTTTTTATCAATACAAACACTTCAAATATGTAAAAAGAAGTGTGTACGTAAAAATCATTTTGATATATAATGATTATTAAATGTGCTTTATAATGATTATGTATTTGCATTAAATAAAAATTCTTTAAGATTAATAATAAAATGTTGATAACAATAAATATTTTATTTACAGAAAAATGCCACCTAGATAGAAAAGAGGAAGGAAGACCAAGAACCTAAAGAAATATAAATGAAGAATTAGTGACTGAAAATGAGGATAGGGAACCTGTAAACCTTATGCATCAATTCATAGACTTGTTAGTAGGGGACTTTAATAGAAACTTTGATGGAGTACCTGTAAATCCTCCAGCTGGGCAAGTTGCCATCTTTAAGGATTTCAAAAGCGTGGGCCCTCCTGAATTTAAGGGGACCACCTAGCCGATATAGGCTCAATCGTGGATTAATGAAATAGAGAAGGCGTTTGTCATCGCCTGAGTTGGAGAGGAGAAAAAGACTTCTTTTGCTACCTATATGCTTAAGGGAGAGGCCAATTTCTGGTTGGAAGCCAACCAAAATAGGGCCGAAGAAGGAATAATTGCGTGAGATTGGTTCAAAGAATTATTTTTTGAGAACTATTTTCCCCGAAGCATGCAGAGCTGTATAGAAAATGTGGTTCTTGGATTTGAAATAAGAGGACATGTGGGTTCCCCAATATGATGCCAAGTTCAATGAGTTAACAAGATTTTCTCCACACGGTGGGCACAGAAGAGAGGAAGGCTAGGAGATTTGAGTAGGGACTGAAACTCTGGCTCTATAGTAAAATTTTGGTGTTTCAAGTTAATTCGTTCGAATTAATTTTGGAGAAGGCTATCATAGCCGAAGGGGGAAGTGAATCATTGACTAAGTTTAATCAGGAAAAGAGGAATAAGAAGAAGGTAAAAGGTGGAGACAAAGATGAGGGAAGTGGAAGAGGCAAAGGAAAAAAGAGAAGGTGGAATAATTTTGAGAATATCAGAAATAAACAAGGAGACACAAAGAAAAAGGTTGAGGCCTATAAAAACTGTGGAAGAATCACTTAGAGGTATGTTTGAAAGGGAAATCGATGTATTACAAATGCAGACATGAAAGACACATATCTCCTAATAGTCTTAACCCGAAGAAGGGAGTGTGCTTTAATTGCGGAGCACCATATCACATGGCAAGAAATTTCCCGAAGAAGGGAATAGGATGAGGAAACAAAGGAAATAATAGTGGGAAGTTGACTATCACTGGTCCAGTTCCACCAGGTAGATCGACCGCCTGGACCTTTAACATGAAGGTCCAAGATGCTGTAGCCTCTGGACGTTGTCTCAGGTATCATCTCAATAAATAATATAAATGCATATGTATTGTTTGATTTAGGTGCAACCTGTTCTTTCATAGCATGTTATTTCACTAGACAATTGAGTTTACCTTTGGAAAAACTAGAGATTCCCCTAAATATAGAAGTGGAAAATAAGGAAATAATCCCCATTGAACACATTCATAGAAATTTTTGTGTAGAAATAAGGGGACATAAAATGTCGGTAGATTTAATTCTGATTAAATTGCAAGAATTTGACATAATTTTGGGAATGGATTGGTTGTATAACCACGGGGAAATGATAGATTATCAAAAGAAAAGTAAAAATCTTCAGATATCAAAATATTCTAAGGTAATATTTTACGGTAGTAAATCTCTAAGACATTCTTGTTGTTTCACGATGATGAAGCTAGCTAGAAAGTTGTTGAGGAAGGGTGCATAGATTATCTACGTCATGTTGTTGATACGCACGGTGATGAAGTGGAAGTAGAATTGGGCCAAATACCAATCGCAAGAATTTACAGATATATTTCGGACCATTTGCCGCTGTGTCTTCCACCGGATAGGGAGATTGAGTTTATTATAGATGTTCTGCCTGGTACGACACCAGTTTCGAGGGCTCCATGTAAGATGACCCCGGTAGAGATAAAGGAATTGATGATACAATTACAAGAATTATTAGATAAAAAGTACATTCAACCGAGAGTGTCTCCGTGGGGAGAACCAATATTATTTGTTAATAAAAAAGACAGTTCATTGTGGCTTTGTATCGATTGTCATGAATTGAACAAGGTGAAGATTAAGAATAAGTACCCATTGCCCAGGATCGATGATCTCTTTGATCAGTTAAAAGGGCCGAGATATTTTTTTAAGATAGATTTAAGGAATGAATATCATCAGTTGAAAGTAAAAGGTGAAGATGTACCTAAAACGGCGTTTAGGACTCATTATGGTCATTATGAGTTTCTGATAATGTCGTTCGGGTTAACAAATACGCCAGCCGCATTTATGGATTTAATAAATAGAGTGTTCAAGCCGTATTTGGAAAAATTTGTAGTGGTGTTAATAAATGATATCCTGATCTATTTCAAGACTCAGGAAGATCATCTTGAACACCTAAGGATAATGTTGGAAACACTAAGGACGGAGAAGTTGACGTGAAATTTTTAAAGTGTGAATTTTGGCTAGAGAGAGTCCGATTTTTGGGCCATGTGATTGACAAGGATGGTATATCGGTAGATCCAAAGAAAAGTGGATGCGATGATTAATTAGGATTGGGACACGCCCACTAAAGTGCAAAGTTTCTTAGGGTTAGCGAAGTTACTATAAAAGATTTATCCAAGATTTTTCAAAGATAACGTAACCCCGCTTAACCAATTTGATGAGGAAGACGATGAAGTTTGTATAGTAGGAAGAATGTGAGGAAAGCTTTAAACATATGAAGAAAAGATTGAGCGAGGCACATATATTATCTTTTTACCAGATGATATAGAGGATTTTGTGGGTATAGTGACGCGTCGCATAGAGGGTTGGGATGTGTGCTTATGCAGGATGGAAAGGTAATTGCGTACGCCTCATGTCGGTTGAAAGATTATGAGAAGGGATATCCTACTGATGACTTAGAGTTAGCAGCAGTGGTTTTTGCCTTAAAAGTTTAGAGGCATTACCTTTACGGTATGTAAAATATACACGGACCACAAAAGTTTGAAATATATCTTCACATTAAAGGAGTTAAATATGAGGAAACGAAGGTGGTTATAGTTAATAAAAGATTATGATTGTCAATTTCTTTATCAATTGGGAAAGGAAAATGTAGTGACATATGCTTTAAGTAGAAAAGGTCAGGAGAAACTATCAATGTTAACAGCTCAAGAAAAGCTAGTAACATCGATGTCTAAAATGGAGTTAGAAGTGAGATTTTCGAAATAGTCAGAGGAAATTTTTTTTGCAATGGAGACTCGTCCAACCTTATTGGACAAAGTGAAAGGAGCACAACTTGGAGATAAGGATTGTGAGAATATAAGGAAGAGAATTACAGAAGGGGAAGAGGTTAATTTAAATTAGACAATGAAAAAGTATTTAGGTTTGAAGGAAGAATTTGGGTACCACCAGTACCGGACGTTAGAGAAGAAATTTTGCAAGATGCCCATAGTTCGAGGTTCTCGATTCACCCAGGTAGTACTAAAATGTATCAAGATCTTCAATAACATTTTTGGCAGCCGAACATGAAAAGATAAGTTGTAGAGTGTGTCAACAGGTGTCTGGCCTGTCAGAAGGTAAAGGCTGAGCATCACAGATCGAGCGGGTTACTGCAACCATCAGAAATTCTAGAAAGGAAATGTTAGCATATCACAATGGATTTTATGGTAGGACTACCAAATACGCAAAGGGGATACAACATTATATGGGTTATAGTGGATCGTTTAACTAAGTCGACACATTTCATGCCGATTAAAATTAAGTTTACGGACCGATTAGCAAAACTTTATGTCAAGAAAATTATTTCAAGATATGGAGTGCCAATTTTGATCAGGTCGGATCTATCGTGTTTCTATATATAGCGATCATGAAATTAAATTACATAACAAAAAGAAGCGCGATAAAACAAAATTTAAAAATTTTCATACAAACCATCACCATGATCATACTTTGTGCATAATTATCAATCAATAGAAAAGAGAAGGAGATCAGATTCATACCCTTGTAGAAATTATTTTTCTCAGGTATGAGTTCACCTCCAATTCTTTTCACGTTCAACTTGAATTCACCAGGTTGGATTCCTTCCTTTAATCAATGTTAGCTACCCAAGTGTTTGGCCTCTGGAGGTGATCCACCAAGAAATAAAAAGTATTCAAGAAGATAGGTGTTTGGCAAAACCCTAGATTTTATCTCTATAGAATTATGTGTACTCTCCAACTCTTGGAATTATAATTAACCCCAAATCAAAATAAGACTCTCTCTTTTGTAGATGTTTAATTAATTAGGCTCCTAATCCAATTAAGAATATATGAGAATACGTTTATTAATTAATTCTCAAACTCCTTTAGAATTAAACTAATATAATAATAATAATAATAATAATAATAATAAGTCTCCTCTTATTAATTTATATTTAATATTTCTAAATTATTAAATAATAAATATTAAGCTATTTAATTTATTCATCACCATAGATTAAATTAAATAAACTTAATTTATTATTATGATTATGCCATTTACTTCTTAAATAAATATTCTTCCTTTTATAGTGTGACCATTTTGGTTCTCCATATTACCTAGGTTGTGAATAAATCAATTAAAACAATTCTAATCTTATTTACATTAATTCATTTAATTTATTTAAATAAATAACATTTATTTTGCAATAAGGGTAATCCCCCTTAGCGATAAATGACTTTCTAGATAATATAGATTTCAACAATAATCATAAAAGAACATTTGAGTAAATAGTTACTGTACAATTCAATTATTCTACCATACATTGTCCCAATTAAATATAAGACATGAAATTACTGTTAAGTCTTATTTTATTTAATTATATGTATTTCGATTCTTAAATGCACAACTCCAAATAATATAAATTAGAAACTCCTCTATAACTTCATTATGCCTTGGCCAAGGACTACTATTTGTCATTTATCGAATCACATAGGATATTGCTTTCTTTTACTAGAAGTGGTAGATTATTTATTGATCATTCATTATCTTCATGCACTACTTATTATACCCAAGCATACCCTTTGATATACCCTAAGGGTCTTAAGGGACATGTCAAAGTATAACTCATCATACACAAGATACTATGATGATCTCAAGTCTAAGGATCACTTGTACTATTGTCACTACATGAATTCCTATTGACAGACAAGTAAAACTCCATTAGGTATTCCTTAGCGAGCCATGTTCAGTGAACTTATTCTCCAATAAGAACATACATACTTGCTTTAGTGTCTCCACACAAATGATCACGAGATCAATCATCCTCATCCAATGAGGAAGCAACGTATGTATCAATCTATCCGGATTCACTAATCTCCTTTTAGTAATCCAACGATTGGAGCAATTTTAGTTTGTGAGCTATCTAAGAGTTTAGATCTCATTAGCATGTTCATCATCATGATTCTAAATGCATTGTTCAAAACTATGAGTTTATCACATATTATATAACAGCACCATGTAGATAAATTAAAAGCATTTAATTAAACAATTCTTTTATTAATAAATGAATAAGATTTTTACAAAGTATATGCTTTATCATCAAACATGATTGGCTTGTGTGCATACTACTTTCAATCTCCCACTTGCACTAAAGTCAATTGCCATGGTATCTCATACTTTTTTTCTCTAAGTGGCGATCATCCCGCTATTGGATAAGCTTCAATTAATGGATATGTACTATTTTTTTGAGAGTCCACTATCTCTATAGTGACTTCTTCTTTTTCAATGATTCTTTAATCAAATGAAAGTGTCGTAACGCATGTTTAGATCCAAGATGAGACTTAGGAACTATTCCTAGTTCTGTAATGAACTTTTCATCCAAACAATCAACTTGCAGCTTCATTTATAGCTATATACTTTGTCTTTATCACTAAACCTGTAACTCTTTACTGTTTTGAACCTTTCCAATTCACTGCACCACCGATCAAAGTAACGATTTATCCTAAAGTGAATTTGTTATCGTCTTGGTCAATCTAAAATACTTGAGTCTGTTTATAGCCCTCTAGTTTTAATTCAGACCTACCATAAATAATTAACACAACTTTAGGATGTTTTCCACTGTCTTATAGTGATCTTCTCCAAAATATAACTGATCAACATCAAGTCTCATATATTTCATTGCATACATGATAGTTACTCATGCGATCTCTCTTTTAGGAGTTTTTGGGGACTGTTAAGAGAGATACACTCCATGACTCATCAACATGAGACATCTCTGGGAGTTTGCCATGCTAAACCTCTTTAATATCGAATGAATATACGTTCATTGGGTCAAGCCAAACACCCTTTTAAATCTATCAATATAGATCTTTATCCCCAAGATGCTCCTCCCAAATCATTCATGGATGAATGTTTAAAAACTTTATCTTTCTTGATTGTAGCATTGGTATGCCATTCCTTATCCGTAGTATATCAACATATGATACTAGGAATGTCACTGGCGCTCCCATCGACCCTTTTTTTACACTGGATTCATTCATTCTTTTTTTTGATAAAATCAAATTCTTTAATTGTTTCATCAAAAGAATGTTCCATCTTTGATAAATTTGCTTCAATCCATAAATGGATTATTGTACCTCATATACATGATTTGTTTTAACCATTGAAAGAAATCCATCCGGTTATATCATACATAAATTCTCCTCTAATTATTTAATTTATATTTGAGGAAGGCGTCTCCATCCATATCACACATACATTTTCCTCTAATATATTTATTGAGGAAAGGCGTCTCACGTCCATTTGCGAGATGTAGTAATAATAAGTCGCAATCGCAAGTAAAATTCAAATGGACTTTAGCATTACTAGGTAATAAAGTTTTATCACAATCAACTCCTTGACTTTATTTGAAAACTTTCCCCCCAAGTCACGGCCTTATAGGTCTCCACCTTTCCATTTGCTCTAAAGATCCATATTGGATTTGATGGTCATCTTCCATTTCTCCGAGTGTCTAAAATTTTAGCATCATCGTATGTAACTAGATCATCATCTTTATGATCGTACCTCATCATCATCATCATCTATGATGAATCCATACCTCCCAAGTATCTTTTGGACTATTCGGATTTATAATTTGGTTTGTGGTACAATGGAGGTCTATCTCTGAGTTTCTCCTTTTTGACTTATAGTGCTTTTTGTAGTTCTTGAACTCTTCAAGATCTATTATCCTCCCACTAGTCCCTTCAATGATAAACATCTTTATTTAGAAGGCAGTGTGTTTCGCAATATACACTTTTTCCTAAGTAGGATTATAGAACATATACCCTAAACTTACTTTAGGATATCCTTCAAATCTGCATTTGTCATATTTATCCCAAGATTATCCTTTTGAAACCTTTTCACATAAGCTGGACAACCCTTTATCGTAACATACTTAAGATTAGGAATCCTCCCTGTCCATAAGTACTCTTATGGAGTCTTGGGGCCGAACTTTGAGGTTACCTTATTTTGTAGATATGCAGCCATTTCCAACATGGTACTAAAATGTCGATAAAAATCATTATGGACTGCACCATGTCCAACATGGTACGATTTTTCCTTTAAGATACACTAATCAATTATAGCGTATTAGGAGGCATCCATTATGAGAAAACCATTTAATATGATCAAGAAACTTATTGAATAAGTATTTCTTCCTTGATCTAATCAAAGAATCTTAATACTTGCCAATTTGTTTCATTTTTGAATTCTTTTAACCTTTCAAATGATTCAGACTTATATTTTATCAAATACATATTTAACTCTTTGAATGATCATCTCATTTTCTTATATTAGTTTGTTCAATTTGCAAAATAATTTTCATGTAAGTCAAGTATACAAAGTCCATTAAGTAATATTCTAGTTCTATACCAAAATTATTATTTTAAATAAACAACAATTGTTCTTAAATATAATACCAAAATTTCACCGTCCAACAAGAAAATAGAAATAATGTTTCTAACGAGAACCTGAAATACAATAACAACTTATTGACTTAATAGACTTGCCCAGTAAGCAATGCTAAACTATAAGTTCCTATAGCTAATGTAACAACCTTTTCTTAATTTCATATACATAAGATTACTTATTCCTTGTTTAGCTTTCTACTTCAGGTTGGTCCCTTAATAAATCTATATTTATGAGAACCACAGCCGGTATCCAATACCCAAGTAGAACCTTAACTTATAGAAAGATTTATTTAATCATGAACAAACCTGTATATGTTACTGAAGCTTCACTAAGTTTCTTAATGTTAGCCTCTGCAAGATACTTCTTGTAAGACCCCAACTTTTATGAATAAAGAATAATTTTTCTCAAAATATATTTTTTAATATTATGGTGTGGATATGATATAATGTTATAGTTGTGGGTAATATTTATAAATTTTGCAAAGTAAGCAAGTTGTTATAAAATATTCGATTGGTCAGGGAATATTCTTACGACAGAGACAATCATTAGTGGACCTCACAACGGAAGTATTGTCGTAGTTAGAAAATGACAGAAATATCTTTTTATAAAAATAACGGCAAAAGTTTTACCATTAAACTATTGAACAACCCGGTGGTAAAAGTACAGTAATAATCGTGGTTGCATAGTAGCACACGATATTGATTATTGATGCTTACGTGAGAAGTCACTCAATTATACTTAAGTATTGCTACAATAATTGCTGCATACTATCTCTCATATTATTGATTCAATTATTGTCACAGTATCAATATTTTATAATTAATAATTGAGACAACAAAGTTATTCATATTATTATTTGCAATATTGACGATGTCTAGAAAGTTCTATCGAGGAGATGTTTGGTCACCTAATCAAGGCTACCAATAGGGAAAAATTCTTATCGGAAAGCCCCCTCTTTCTTGGGAATGATCTGGTTGTTAAATATTATGAGTTATAATATTAATGATGAATAAGTTCGTGTTGATTAAAGATGAAATTGATAGTTCCATTGTGTTGGGATTATTAGTGTTAGTGGAAATCGACATTTATTTCGATAATAATTGATTTTTGGAGGTTATATTGACCAATCGGGTAATTAATCGGATAAATGAGCAATTAATTGCTATTAATTCTCATGCTTATAACTATTTGTTCACATGAATGCACTATTGATTCACATGCATGTACTATTAGGGGAGGTAGTGCAAGATTTATAATACTTGAATAACTAAATTAAAAATAGAGGTATAGATGAATGTACTATACTATAACTATTTTTTCACATGTATAGAACTATTGATTCACATGTATGTACTATTAGGGGGGAGGTGGTGCAAGTTTGATAATACTTGCAGGACTAAATAAAAAATGAAGGAAAAGATGAAGGTACTATATCTTTGTAATATTATGAGCCCCAAAATGTGCAATTATTAAAACTATATTTTCCTATAAATAGAAGCTCATTCTTTTTTCATTCTTACCAATTCACTAAGACTCACAAGAGCAATTATAGAGAGAGAAGCTATTGAGAGAGAAGCTATATAGTGAGAAAGAAGAAGAATATTCGCTACTTCACTATTCCAAAGATATCGATCTTCTTCTAAGGTAAGGGATATTATTTTGTTCAGTATTCATAAGGAATAATATTTTCTTCCATACTCTGTAGTATGTGAGTAATATTATTTCATCTCGTATTCCTGATTATACCCTCATTTTATTAAATTATTACTTCTATACTCCATGAAATTAGTAGAATATCCTTGAAATTTGCGCTTCATCTAGTATCATTTCATAAGGATATTTTCTGCACATTCTTGTTAAATTTTAAGCTTTTCATGCCGGAGTACTGTCCATGAGTACTATTCATTTATACGGTACTATTCATAAAGTACTATTCACGGGTACTATTCACAAAGTACTATTCATGAGTACTATTCACAAAGTATTATTTATGGGATACTATTCATGGGGAACTATTCACCGGGGTACTATTCACCTTGAGTACTATTCATGACAAAAATTAATTTCTTTTCGGTCCGAATTATTTTTGATATAATATCATTCTTGAATTTTGCTCCACAAAGCAGTATCATGTTTGCAATTTGATCATTATTGAATTCTGGATAAATTAAATTATAAATCTTTAAATATTTATCCTTTGCTTTCTTTTAATTGAATTCTTATATCATTGTCATCATACTCATGGTTATATTGTGATGAAAGTCATATTTGGCTTACGTGCATAGATGGATTCTTGATTGGTATGATTATGACCAGGGATCATTCGGTATAATCATGACCCGTAATGTTACAAATGATGTAGTCAAAGTCCTCATTGGTCTGTAGTGCATTGATGGACAGTTGTTGGTATGATTATGATCAGAGATTATTCGGTATAATCATGACCATTGATGATTACATGAATATCCTTGGCCCGTAGTGCAGGGATGATTCGATGAGGTGGTTTTGTAGCGCCCCAAATCCAGGTCCTAAATCACCACAGATCTGGTACACTATTTCTAACTATTGCGGAAGATATAAAGATAAATTATTTATACATTAAACATTATACACTATCCCTAAGGTCGAGTAACCATAACTGATACACAATTCAATATCCTATCTAACATACAATGTTATTATAATAAATTCTTTATTACAAATCTAGTCGCATACATAGTCCCAAGCTGAACTTGGCTTTAACTTTTCCTTGTATCCGACGTATTGCCTTAATGTAATATTTATCATGATATAGTAAGGGTGAGCAATAAGTTTTCCCAACAAGTTTAACTTCAATAAATTAAGGATATATCATGATGGAAAGATTTTGAATAATAGTTGGCTAACATTCAACAATATACTTGTGAACTAGCATGGACAAATTTTCATAGCTGAACCAACATTGAACATAAACATATCAGTTATATCTGGACCGAATGGTAATGATGGTGATCAACCTTTCATACCTGATGAACTCATACAAAATGCACGTAATGCGATTCAACAATTCATAGACATGGTATAATCAAGAATGATTAACCATAAGTATATTTGAATAAATATAACTTCAAGGTTGAGTTAGAGAGAACTTACTATCTAGATTGATTATCAATTACGAAATATAACTTAGCTTTATCCGAAGACCTAATATAGATAATATCGATCTCCAAATATTAGAATAATATCATCACAATATAAAATAACCTAAACACATTACCATATAATCCTATCAGTCTATACAACATATAAGACCTAGTATCGAGTCAAACTATTGCAGTCTAAGTTGAGTTCGGTACTATTCTGACATCCCGATTGCCTAATCAAACAAAAATCGAGTTTAAGTTCAATTAAACTCTGCCTAAACACTTAACAATTATCTGAGATAGTTATATTATCAATCAAAATAATTTTCATAGTCTCATAATAATTTTTAGATAATTATTATCATTTATTATGATTTTTCAATCATTAATTAATATCATATTTATATGAATTAAATACCACTTAATTCTATTATCATTAATATTTATTTAATATTAAGTATTAATGAAATCCTTAACATAATATTATAATATATTTATAATATCTCAAAGTATTTTAATACTTTATTATTACCATTAAATGATTTTAAATTAATTAAAACCATTATTAATTATCTGCCATTAATATTAAAATATTAATATTTTTATAAAAAAATATCAAAAATTATATTTTATAACTTAAAATTTTTTATAACACTTAAATTATTTTTATATAATTTTTAAAGCATTAATTCTATTTTTCCATAATATATTTAATAGATCTATTAAATAAATTAATTACCATTAATAATAATTTATTAATGAATTTCATCACAAAATATCAAAAGTTATTAAAAATAACTTAAAATATTTTCTTATACCATAATATAATTTTTCATCATTTTTAAATAATTTATTTAATATTATAATTAAATAAATTAAATATCATTAATATTTCAAAATATTAAATATTTATGAAATATACTTAAAATAATTAAAAACTAATTTTAGGGCTTTAAAATAATTTTTAGGAATTTATTTTGAACTTTTAATAATTAAAAACTATTTTATCTATTTAATAAATAAAATAATTAATTTCCATTAAATAAAGCTATCATTAAAGGTTCCTATAGCGGCAGAGTAAATCGCTACTATAGGTGTTCTTGAAATACATTCTTCATCAAACCCGAAACCCATGTCGGACACCAAGGTGGTAGGTTTGGTAGTAATTAGATTTATGATCCTAATGTTTTTTGGGTTGTGTAATTTTTGTTCACGTTATAGTACTTATGTAATACTACAATAGAATACCAAGATCATGGCCATACAACAACATATCAGCAAGATCTAAGCTTGCAAAGATTCTTTGTTAGAGGCTTCTTTGGGTTTTTAGGTTACCCAGAAACCTGAAACGACTTTGAGTGACCACTTTGTGACTCAAAAATCTTAGGGTTCTGGTTATTTATCTTATGTTGTAATACTTCAAACCTGTAGTTCGCATACCAAGGAACATATATGTAACACCAAATTAGTTAAACCACATAACAGGTAATAGATCAAGGCCGGTCAAAGAGTAGGTTAGAGGCGTGTCTTGGTGAATTCTAGGTTTTCCAAAAATTCATCTGGATAGTTGGTCAACGTTCGTTTGACCACTGATTACTTTGATCCTGTGCAAGATCTGTTTGTTCTAAGGACTTTAGTGTGTAGTCTACATACCAGACAACAAGCTTAAAGCAACAACATGGTCTAAATATCAAACATGTGAAAGATCAGAAGCTTAGAAAATGCTTGTCGAATTGCAGGTTTTAGGTTTGCCCAGATTTCGAATTTGTGATCAATTCGATGTACTTTGTTTGTTAATAACTTTAATCTATACATGATTTGGGCTTGATTCAAGTTCCGGATCAAAGACCTTACAACATACTACAAGTACAAACATTTAAACAACCAAAACTATAAACAAGTAAAGATCTATAGGGTCAACATTCGATTGTCGGACCACACTTTTCTAGTTTTTCAATTTTTGAAATCTTTAATTTTGAGCATCTAGATATTATGGATCTAGGATCTAACAAACCGGATCACTAAATGACACCCTCTAGTACCAATCTAAACAACAACTAACATAAAATCACATGATTTACAAAATTTAGGGTTTATACCTCATTCATGCTTTGATCTTGAATCGATCTTTGTGATCTGCATTCTCTGCTTGCTAATGATCACATTAGTGGTGATTCACTTAATATTTTTTGTGGCTAAGGAGAGAGAAAAGTTTGGTTGAGTGTAAGGATGCAAATGAGCTTAGTTTGGTGACTTTATCTCTCTTTGATCTATATATAAAATGATGAAATGCCACATGGTGATCATGTGAGCAGTTGTTGGCTGATTAAAGTTTATTACTAGAGACCACATGGCTAGCTTAGGTTTAGTCACCAATCACAAGTAGGGTTAGATCTACACTCCATCCCATTAAAATATTCAAGAAGGGCAATTTGGTCATTTGACTTATAAAGTTAATGGCAACTTAGTAACTTCTCACAACCCTTAGGTTTTAACCCTTAGGGTTTAACCCCAAGGTTACACAAATTTATATTCTAGGCTTTTCTAATTAAGTTTTAAAAATTAAAAATTAAGATTTCTAAATTATAATTAGGATTTTCTAATTACATTAAAATTTCCTAATCACATTCAAGCTTGCTAATTAAGGTTAGTATTTCCTTAATTAAAATTGCTAATTTAGCATTTAGGTTCCATAATTGTACATTAAGGTTTCCGGTTGAACAATTAGGGTTTTTTAATAATCAATTAGGCTATCCCTAATTAAATATAAAATCAATAACATAAAAAGCTTATACTTATTTTCAAGCTCCCAAATTTGGGTTTTAATAATCTGAATTAGGGTTTTAGATTCCCAGAGCTGAAATTAGGGTTTCTATAGCCGGTAATGGGGTTTCTTATCAATCGTTAGAGTTTTCTAAGCTGAGCGTCGAGGTTCTTAAAATAATATTAGGGTTTATGGTGATATAGTTTATCTGGTCAACCCTTGACCCTTAACCACACATCGCATACATATATGACCATATACACAAATATTCTTAACACTGTAAACCTTCACCAAAAGTTTTTTAAATTCACAAAATTCATTCCCAAAATGTCAAATATATACACTTATTTTCTGTCTTGGTCTATTATTTAACCTCTACTCAATCTTTTAAGATTTTATTAAATTGTCTAAATTCTCGGGTTATCACAGGTTTATTTATTAAGCTGAGTCTCAACGATAAAGTTGATGAAAAACTTTTTAAATCATAGAAGATAGTAGATATCATGCTCTACTTGACTCTTCTAATGGATTGCTTGTTCTGCTGCAGTTAAACTTGATGTTTATTGTATTTTATCAGTTTAACACTGTTGAAGGCTAATGATAATTTATTTTGCATTATATTAGTCATAATATTTCTTACTGGGCTAGTTGAGCTCACCCTTTTGCTTTCATTGTTCTCTTCAGGAAATGAGAACATAGCCGGGACTAGTCGGGGAACGGAGTGATGGTCCGAGATGGTGTTATAGTAGTCCTCACTATTTTATGAAATAGTGTGACAATAAATGTAATGAGGACTCCATTTGAGTTTGGATATTGTCTAGAAGACAATATTCATGTAAAAACTCAGCTATGTTTTGTCGTATTTTCACACAACAGTTTATTAAAGAAGTTTGTATTTGATTTCTGTACCATGTATTTGGCGACTCAAGATGGGTGATGTATACCTATTTTGGGGGCGTCACAGTTGGTATCAAAGCTTAAGGATATGATCCCTGGTTGAGATGTTAGACTAGAACTAGGAGGGGAGAGAACGGGTAATTCTTTTCGCTAGTATGACCTACCTAAGTTTATTTGTTATTTAATTGGTCGGTCGAATATAGGGATAATATGTTGCATGTCAATTAACCCTTGTATGTGGAAATATTTGAAAATGAAATCTGAAAATATTGAGATCAACAATGAAGCATATGAGGCCACCGTTGAGTCACCAATGATCAATACTCGGGATAATGTGCATCGGGAAGGCAATAATCCTCAATAAAACAACAACACCCACCCGGATGATGAGCGATGGGATGTTCGGAGGCTTTATGCAATTCATGCAACATCGGAAGAGAGACTCTATTCAAAATGCGGTGGAAATCCGGCAACTCTCGGATGATCAACTGCTAAGCGATTCAACGAAGTGGGACCTTTGGAGTTTTGGGAGAGCCAAAACCACTTAAAGGCGGAGGCGTGGATAAAAGCAGATTACCAAGATATTTGATGTCTTGGGATGCTTGAGGAGCAAAGGTTCCTTTGCCACCTTCATGTTGAGAGTAGAAGCGGATTCATTGGTGGGAATCGATAAAAGCGACTCACTGTCACACTCAAAATGTCTTGGGAAAAGTTCAAGAACTTTTTAACAACAAGTACTTTCACGAAAATATTGGTCACATAAAGAAGGTGGAGTTTATCAAGTTGGAGCAAAATAATATGGACCGTGTTGCGAGACGAGGCTAAGTTTGCCGAGTTGTCAGGATTCGCATCCCATTTGGTTGATAATGAGGAGAGAATAGCGCGAATGTTTCGCGAGCTTTGAAACTCGAAATACATCAATACCTCATTTCTCACAAAGCTGTGTTTGTATTTGAGATGTTGTAAATAGGTCTCGATTATTGGAGTATGATAATGAGTCAACCCAACTAAGAGAGAGCAGCCGACAAGTCAATAATACCAATGGTAGCAGTCATCGAAGTGGTGACAACAAACGTGGAGGGAATCAACATGCCAGAAATGGTAACCACTTTTCGGTGGTAATCATAGCAAGATAATAGAAGTGGAAATTTCAAGAAGAGGAGATTGATAATGATGGAAAGGCGTCGGCACCAACTTTTTGTTGTTAAGAAAGGAGAACAACCGCCGGTCGTATGTTTCAAATGCGGAGGGGAGGGACACATCAGTCCAAACTGTACGCAACATTCCAAAGCATGTTACAATTATGAAAGAGAAGGTCCCCTAGCCCGATTTTGTCATGTACCAAAGTTAAGTCCAGCTGGGATGGAGGCAGTAAAGGCTGTCCTAGACAAGACAAAATTGGTAGTTCAAGGGAGAGCGTTTGTCGTAACCTCCCAAAAAGCTAGGAATCCGAACAAGGTGATCATGGGTAAGCTAATCATAAACTCTAGCAAAGTCTATACCTTATTTGATATCGGTTCTACCCATTCTTTTATTTCTCCTACTTGCGCTCAACGTTTAAATTTAACTCCAGAGAAATTAGACTTTAATTTATCTGTTGAAACTCCGTTGGGAGAAACCTTCATTACATCCACTGTTTATAAGTCTTGTTTGATTCAAATCGGTAACCGCACGTTACCTGTCGATCTTATCTCTTTGAAAATACTTGCATTTGATGTGATTTTAGGGATTGATTGGTTAACTACTTATCATGCTAAAATTGATTATTTTCGTAAGGTTGTTAGCTTTCATATTCCTAACTAACATATTATGCGAATTCAAGCAACCAAACCACTAAAGTCAATCACTGTCATATCAAGCTATAAAGCTATTCGTTTATTGAAAAATGGATGTCAAGCTTTCTTAACCCATGTCACGGATTTAAATAAAAATACGTCAGATTTGAATTATATTTCTATTGTTAATAAATTTTGCGATGTATTCCTTGAAGAACTTCCTGGCCTACCCCCAGAGCGTGAAATTGAATTTTGTATCGACCTTGAACCCGGTAAAAAACCCATTTCCAAAGCCCCATATCGAATGGCTCCTATTGAACTTCAGGAGCTAAAAACCCAACTACAGGAATTGTTAGACATCGGTTTTATTTGTCCTAGTACGTCTCCTTGGGGTGCTCCTGTTCTATTCATAAAGAAGAAAGATGGGAGTATGGGACTTTGTATTGATTATCGGGAGCTGAATCATGTCACCATCAAAAATAGGTATCTATTACCTCGCATTGATGACCTGTTTGACCAGTTGTAAGGAGATAAATTCTTTTCAAAGATTGATCTTCGTTCTGGATATCATCAATTAAAGATTAAAAATGATGACATTCCAAAGACTACTTTTAGAACTCGGTACGGGCATTACGAATTCCTAGTCATGTCTTTTGGATTGATTAATGCTCCTGTTGCCTTCATGGATATGATGAACCGAGTATTCAAGGAATATTTGGATCATTTTGTGGTCGTCTTTATTGATGACATCCTCATATACTCCAAAAGTCATGAAGATCATGAGCAATAGTTGAGGCTGATACTCCCAAAGCTTTATGAAAACAAGTTATATGCCAAGTTAAAGAAATACGAGTTCTGGCTTGAGGAAGTAACATTCCATGGGCACGTGATATCAAATCATGGAATATCTGTTGACCCAACAAAGATTGAAGCAATTCAAAGCTGGGAGCAACCTAAAGGCGATGGAAAGAAAATCGTAGCTTTTCTCGGCTTAGCTGGTTATTATCGGAGATTTGTAGAAGGGTTTTCTCGAATTGCTATTCCATTAACTCAGCTGACTCAAAAAGATACAAAATTTGGTTGGAGCGAGGAATGTGAGAAGCGTTTTCAAGAACTCAAGAGGAGACTCATTTCAGCACCTGTTATGACAATACCATCTGGTTCGGAGGGATTTGTCATCTACAGCAATGCTTCATGCAAAGGTTTAGGATGTGTTCTCATACAACATGAGAAAGTCTTAGCCTATGCCTCACAACAACTCAAAGAATATGAGAGGAATTATCCTACTCATGATCTAGAGTTGGCAGCAGTCATTTTCGCACTAAAGATCTGGAGGCATTACCTGTATGGGGAGAAAGTGGAGATCTATACGGATCATAAAAGCCTTAAATATTTCTTCACTTAAAAGAAACTCAACATGCGGAAACGACGATGACTTGAGCTGTTGAAAGATTATGATCATACCATTCAATACCATCCGAGAAAAGCAAACGTAGTAGCTGACACATTGAGTAGAAGATCATATGCGGGTATGAGTTCGATATTGTCAACGCAAAGGCCCATTTTGTATGAGTTACGAAGGATGGAGATAGAGTTAAAGACTCTAGGGACCCATGTGATGATGGCGAATATACGAGTAGAACCGACTTTAATTGATAAAGTTAAAGCTCCTCAAGTTAAAGACCCGGAGCTGATGCGTATGAGGAAGAAAGTGCAAGAAGGTGCTATTCTAGAAGCAAGAATCGATGAAGAAGGAATACTTGGAGTCAACTCCAGACTTTGTGTTCCTAACGACCCTGATTTAAACTATAAAATTATGATGGAGGTGCACAACATACCATTCGCAATCCATCCTGGGAGTACCAAAATGTATCGTGATCTTGACATACATTTTGGTGAGAGCAATATGAAGAGAGAGAGATATGAGAGTTTATCTCAAGGTGTTTAATGTGTCGGCGAGTCAAGGCGGAGTATCAAGTGCAAAAGGTCCATTGCAACCACTTGAAATTCTAGAATAGAAGTAGGAGCACATTACCATGGATTTCAATTCTTGGTCTTCCCAAGGTTTCTCAAGGCATAGATGCAATTTGGGTCATTGTTGATAGATTGACCAAATCTGCTCATTTCTTACCTATATGAGAAACTTATTCACTTTAATGTCTTCCTCGTATATACATAAACGAGATTATAAGATTGCATGGTATGCCAGTATCCATAGTTTCTGATCGAGACCCAAGATTCACTTTAAGATTTTGGGCTAGTTTACAAAAAGCTATGGGCTCGAATTTATGATTTAGTTTGGCATATCATCCTCAAACGGAAAGGCAGTCGGAGAGGACTATTCAAACTCTGGAAGATTTATTAAGACTCTGTGTCCTTAACTTTAAAGGAAGTTGGAACAAGTTCTTACCATTGGTGGAGTTTTCCTACAACAATAGTTATCAAGCGAGTAGTGGCATGGCTCCATTCGAGGCGTTGTATGGACGCAAGTGTCGTTCTCCAGTATGCTGGGATGAGGTAGGTGAAGCAACATTATGGGGACCGGAATTGGTACGCATGACAACGAAAAAGATTCAAATGATCCGACAACGTATAAAAACCTCACAAGATCGACAAAAGAGTTATGTTGATCTTCATCGAAAGGACGTGGAATTCAATATTGGAGATCATGCGTTGTTACGTGTTGCTCCATGGAAAGGAGTCTGAGATTTGGAAGAGAGAAAAGCTCAATCCTCGATTCATTGGCCCATTTGTAATCCTCGATCGAGTAGGAAGGCGTGGGCTATAGACTGCGCTACTTTACTTATGAAGTATGTCTCGTGTTCATAACATTTTTCACATATCTATATTACGTAAATATGTGAAAGACCGAACCATATAATTGAATTAGAACCGGACGAGATAATGGAAGATTTAACGTATGAAGAGGTACCTGTTAAAATCTTGGATAAGAAGGATCATATTCTATGCTCGAGGTTATACCTCAAGTCAAAGTTTTGTGGAGAAACCACGATGTTGAGGAAATGACACGGGAGTTAGAATCGAAATGAAGTCAAAGTATCCTCACCTCTTGACATTATACTAGGTGCGCGTACCCTAATTTCGAGGACAAAATTTCATAAGAAGGGGAGGTTGTAAGACCCCAACTTTTATTAATAAAGAATAATTTTTCTCGAAATATATTTTTGAATATTATGCTGTGGATATGATATAACGTTATAGTTGTGGGTAATATTTACAAATTTTGCAAAGTAAGCAAGTTGTTATAAAATATTCGATTGGTCAGGGAATATTCGTTTTAATAGGGAATATTTGTACGACGACACAATCATTGGTGGACCCCATAACGGAAGTATTGTCGTAGTTAGAAAATGACAGAAATATCTTTTATAAAATAACGGCGAAAGTTTTACCGTTAAATAGTTGAACTACCCAGTGATAAAAAAGTGCGAATCTGGCGTTGTTACATCAGTAGCACACAGTATTGATTATTGATGCTTACTTGAGAAGTCACATTTTCGGTTATATTCAATTATTACTCAAGTAATTGCTTTGCATAATATCTCTAATATTATTGATTCAATTATTTTCATATTATCGTGAAGATCCCAAATTATTAATAAATGAAATTTAATTTTCTCTATTTATTATTTTGAAATAGTAAAGGGTTGATTTGATTAATGTGGATAGTTAGGGTAAAATACATAAATATTTCAAAATAAGCAAGTGGTTATAAAATATTCATTGTTGTCGGAAAATATTCGTTTGGTCGTGGAATATTCTTCTTTGTCGGGGAATATTAAATGCTGACGTATGATCTTTTTGTGGGCCCCATAACTTGCAAGCGATTGGATGAAGAAAGCGACAAATATAAGTTGTTTAAAAAATAACGGACGTAGTTATTACTGAATTATCATTGTTAAAATACTCGGTGGTTAAAACACAAGAAGACAAGGTATTGCACCGATTATTGATTCTTACGTAGAAGGCACTACTCGATAATGGTTACTGATAATTCTTGTTCAATATTTTATTGATTTAATAATTCTTTGCGTTGATATTTTATATTCTTTGTTGTTTCAATAATTGTCATTACGATATTTTCATTATCGAGCAATAATTCATATTGTGGCGCCCCAAAATAGGTATACATCACCCATTACGAGGTTGTCAATACATGGATGGAAACAACTACAACTTTATTATTATTACAACAAGAAAGCTGTGAGTTTAAATACAAATATTATCTTACAGACAATATCTATACTCAAATAAATCCTCATCACATTTATTGATACATTATTTTACAAAATGGTGAGGACTACTAAACAATTCTTTCTAAAACCTTCATTCCATACCCAGGCTCGCACTTTCATTTATATTCTCGCCTCCACGAGAAAAATGGAACAAAAAAAGGAAAAGGGTGAGCTCAACTAGCTTCAGTAAAGAATATTATGACTAAGATAATATACAACAAATTATCGTTAGTCTTCAACAGGGAAAAATCTAATAGAATACAATAGACAACAAATTTTAAATCAATATTCGCAATGAAATAATAATTCATTAGAAGAGTTAAGTAGAGAATGCAAACTACTATCTTCTATGTATGAATTTAAAAGTTCATCGTCTATCTTTTATCCTGTAACATTAATCAATATACATACGGAATCAAATATTCATCTTTGCACTCTGAGGCCAAAGATATTCATCGATTAAGTCATGTTCATTTAAACACTGTTCATCTTTACTACAGCCAAAGATATTAATCGATCGGTCATGTTCATCTCAACACATTTCATCTTTGCACTACTGAGGCCAAAGATATTCTTGAAATCATTCATCTTTTACTCTGAGGCCAAAGATATTCAATAATATCATCATTTAAGACCGAGGATGATGAAAATATTTTTTTAAAAAAGCGAATCCGGTGAAACAAAATGACAAGGATTAAGGATTAAGGATTCGTACTTGGTTTTATCCACGTCCAAAAATACCTCAAAAATAATCATAGTGGTGTAAAATTCAAGAATGATCAAAACATGGATACAATCGAGTTAGTATCCCGAATAGATATTTTAGACGAAAAGAAGAAATTTTATTTTTAAATTGAATAAGACCAGTATATCGTGAATAGTCTTTGTATCGTGAATAGTGTGACATATCGTGAATAGTAACTCAGACACCAAAAGATAGAAATTCCACAAAAACATCTTCACTTCGCCGTGAATAGTACTCGTGAATAGTAACTCGTGAATAGTAACTCATGAATAGTAACTCGTGAATAGTAACCTCGACATGAAAAAGTTCCAAATTTGATAAAAAGTTCCAACCAATATTTCAGCATAATGATATTGAAGAAATAATATCATTTGAGAAGAAAATAACATCCCTTACCTCGAAAGATCAGTGACTTCAAATTTGAAAACAGGATATAGGCTATGACTTGGACTTGCTTAGTATAGCAATACTCAAAGTATACTCAAAATACTCACAAGAATACGCTCGATAATATATAGAGAGAGAAAACTTGAGTTTAAATGGTGTGATTTTCAATTCTAACCTAAGCACCTATTTATAGGAAAATGCTTAGAACACCAAAGTAGAAAATTTATTAAAATATTAATATATATATAAAATCTTCATGCACACCTTTGAATCTGAATTTCAGCAATTGAACACATGCCTCACACATGCAAAAAACATTTTTTGTAAAAAATATTTAAAACTTCAAAATTAATTATTTTGGAGCTTGAACTTCAATAATTCATAATAAATAGTCCTTTTATCAGAAAATTCGAATCTCTTGAGTTTTATAGGAAATTCAATTCTCTACAACTTTGCAGAAGAAAGTTTTCCAAATTCCAAATAGAAATTGACCGAAATCCACAAACGGTCGATTTTTACATTTATAATCAAATTTCGGTCGATAAATGGGGTCCATGAGCATGTTTAACATGTTTTAAACATTTATTGCAACAAAAATACTCTTCCTCCTCAGTATACTCATATATCCCACATTCGTTGTAAAAATATCACCATTATTATATAATAATATATTTAAATGAATTATTTTATCGAGAAAGAGATAAAATTTCAATTTTCAACAATTGTCACATTAAAATTTTTCTCCATCTATATCCACATAAAATCAATATTTTCCTCATCATATGAATCAATAATTAATTATTCACAAATAATATTACGAGAATCACAATATTGACAACGGTAGTTCCAGGAAAGAGGTGGCTTTCAATAAGAATTTCTTCTTCTTTGAACTTGCGCATTGATTAGGTGACCAATAAGAATTTCCAATATTGTGTAATGACAATTATTGAAACAAGCAACAAATATAAAATATCAACGCAAGCAATTATTAACTCAATAAAAATCTTGAGCGATAATTCTGTAACCATTATTGAGTAGTGCCTTCAATAATTGGTGCAATACTGGTGTTATTCTTGTCTTGACAATGGCGTATTCATCGTGTTTTAACCAACGGGTATTCCAATAGTGTTACTTGGTAACAACTACTGCCAAGTTATTTTTAAACAACTTATATTTGTCTTTTCTTCATCCAATCGCTTTCGGGTTATGGGGCCCACACATGGGGCATTACTGGCAAGGTAAATACGAATATTCCCGAAGCGATCTGAATATTCCACGACCAAACGAATATTCCCAAAGCGATAATGAATATTTTATAACCACTTGCTTATTTTGAAATATTTGCGTATTTAACCCTTAACTATCCACATTAATCAAATCAACCCTTACTATTTCAAAATAATAAATAAAGGAAATTCTTTTTATTTAAAAATTTAGGTCTTACAACCTCCCTTCTTATGAAATTTCGTCCTCGAAATTGACGACGATACACAGTGTTTGAAAAGGTGAGGATACCTCGCTTTCATTTCCGATTTCCAATTCCCCAGTCATTTCCTCTATAGCATGATTCCTCCACAAAACTTTAACTTGTGGTATGACCTTTCTTGGCGTAGGGACATGCTCCTTCCTATCCAAGATCTTGGCAGTACCTCCTCATCGTTAAGTCTTGGCTATCTCGTCCGGTTCTAACTCAATACGCGTGGTTCGGGTCTTTCACATATTTCTTCTAATACGATATGTGAAACACATTATGAACACGAGACATACTCGGAGGTAACGCAAGTCTATATAGGCTATATTTCCTACTCGGTCAAGAATTTGAAATGGACCGATAAATCGTGGATTGAGCTTTCCTCTCTTCCCAAATCTTGTAACTCCCTTCCATAGAGCAACTCATGACAATCATGATCCCCTACATTAAATTCCACGTCCTTTCGATGAAGATCCGCATAACTCTTTTATCGATCTTGTGCTTGGTTTGTATCGTTGTCGAATAATTTGGATCTTTTTGGTAGTCATAACGTCTTAACTCGGGTCCCAACAATGTTGCTTCACCCACCTCATCCCAACATATTGGAGAAGCGACATTTTTCGTCCATATAATGCTTCAAATGGAGCCATACCTATACTTGCACGATAAGCTGTTGTTGTTGTAGGAGAATTCCACGATGGTAAATACTTATCCCAACTACCCTTGAAGTCTAGGACACGAGTCTTAATAGATCTTCAAGAGTTTGAATAGTCCTCTCTCGATTGTCCGTCTGGTTTGGGGATGGTATCGAACTAAATCGCAAATCCGTGCCCATAGCTTTTTTCAAGCTAACCCAAAATCTTGAAGTGAATCTTGGGTCACGAT
This sequence comes from Panax quinquefolius, assembly GCA_020205615.1. Classification (NCBI taxonomy): domain Eukaryota; kingdom Viridiplantae; phylum Streptophyta; class Magnoliopsida; order Apiales; family Araliaceae; genus Panax; species Panax quinquefolius. The sequence goes on from CM035153.1 coordinate 21,922,960, forward strand.
CCAAAAACTATGGATCTGGGCATGCCATGCAACCTCACAATCTCATTCAACATACATACTAGCAAGGCGTTCAAGGAATAAGTCTCCGTATCGGCAAGAAATGAGCGGACTTGGTTAATCTATCAACAATAACCCAAATAGCATTGATGCTTTGAGAAACCGTAGGAAGACCCAGAATGAAATCCATAGTAATGTGTTCCCACTTCCATTCAGGAATCTCAAGTGGTTGCAACGGACCCTTAGGTACAAGATGCTCCGCCTTTACACGTTGGCAAGTTAAACACATCGAGATAAACTTTGCAATCTCTCTCTTCATATTGTTCCACCAAAATGTATGTCGAAGATCACGATACATTTTAGTACTTCCAAGATGGATTGCAAATGGCGTATTGTGTGCCTCCATCATAATCTTGTACTTCAAATCAGAGTCGTTAGGAACACAAAGTCTAGAGTGGACTCGAAGTATTCCTTCTTCATCAATTCTCGCTTCCGGAATAGCTCCTTCTTGTACTTTCTTCTTCATACGCATAAGCTCAAGATTCGGTGGCTTGAGCAACCTTAACTTTTTCTATTAAAGTTGGCTCTGTCGTATACTTGACATCATCGCACTTTTCGTTCTGCATATGATCTTTCTACTCAACGCGTCGGCTACCACGTTAAACTTTTCGAGGATGGTATTGAATAGTGTGGTTGTAGTCTTTCAATAGTTCGAGCCAGCGTCATTGCTTGCATGTTGAGTTCTTTTTGAGTGAAGAAATATTTAAGGCTTTTATGGTGCGAATATATCTCCACTTTCTCCCCATATAGATAGTGCCTCCATATCTTTTTGGCGAAAACATTTCGCCGCTAACTCTAGATCATGAGTAGGATAATTCCTCTCATACTCTTTAAGTTATCGCGAGGCATAGGCTATGAATTTCCACGTTGCATGAGAACACATCCTAACCCTTTGCACGAAGCATCGTTGTGAGATTACAAATCCATCGAACCGGATGGTATTGTTAGAAACAGTCTTAGAAATAAGTCTCCTCTTAAGCTCTTGGAAACTTTTCTCGCATTCTTCGCTCCAAGCAATTTTGTATCCTTAGGAGAGTAATTTGAGTTAATGGAGTAGCGATTCGAGAAAACCCTTCCACGAATCTCGATAATAACCATTAAGCCCAAAAAGCTCGTGCTTGGTCCATGACTTGGTTGGTTCCCAACTTTGTATTGATTCAATCTTCACGGGTCCACGGATACTCCATGTTTCGACACCACGTGCCCAAGGAATGCTACTTCCTCAAGCCGAACTCACATTTCTTCAATTTGGCATATAGTTTGTTTTCACGAAGCCTTTGGAGTACCAAACTTTAAATGGTGCTCATGATCTTCACGACTTTTGGAATATATAAGGATGTCATCAATAAAGACAACAACAAACTGATCCAAATATTCCTTGAATACTCGGTTCATCATATCCATGAAAGCCGCAGGAGCATTAGTTAGTCCAAAAGACATGACTAAGAATTCATAATGCCCATCTGGGAGTTACGAAGGAGGTCTTTGGAATATCCTCGGTTCTAATCTTCAATTGATGATATCCGAAGCGAAGATCGATTTTTGAAAAGAATTGTGCCCCCCTTATTTGGTCAAACAAGTCATCAATACGAGGTAGAGGATACCTATTCTTGATGGTGACATGGTTCAATTTCGATAGTCAATACTGAAAGTCGCATACTCCCGTCTTTCTTCTTTACAAATAAAGCAGGAGCACCCCGAGGAGATGTACTAGGGACAGAATGAAACCGATGTCCAACAATTCTGTAGTTGGACCTTTAACTCTGAAGTTCAATAGGAGCCATTCGATATGGGGTTTTAGAAATGGGCTTTGTACCGAGGTTCAAGATCAATAAAGAATTCAACTTCACGTTACGGGGTAGACCAGGAAAGTTCTTCGGGAAATACGTCGAGGAAAGTCAATAACAACGGGAATATTATTCAAATTTGGCGTGTCTTTATTCAAATCCATAACATGGGCTAAGAAAGCTTGACATCCGTTTTTAATAAGCGAATAGCTTTATGATTAGATATGAGCGGTGATTGATTTTAATGGTTTAGTTGCTTGAATTGAATTGCATAACAGGTTGGTTAGGAATATGAAAACTAACAACCTTACGAAAACAATCAATTTTGGCATGATGAGTAGTTAACCAATCAATCCCAAAAATCACATCAAAAGCAAGTATCTTTAAAGAGATAAGGTCAACGGGTAAGGTAATGGTGCCAACTTGAATCAAACAAGATTTATAAGCAGTGGATGTGATGAAAGTTTCTCTAACGGAGTTTCCACAGATAGGTCAAAGTCTAATTTCTCCGAGTCAAGTTTAAGCGTTGAGCACATGCGGGAGAGATAAATGAATGGGTAACCACCGGTATCAAGTAAGGTATAAACTTCGCAAGAATTTATAAATAGCTTACCCGTGATAACCTCGTTTGGGTTCCTCGCATTATGACCGGTCCACAACAAACGCTTTCTTCCGGAATCGTTGACTTTGACTTTTACGGGACGATCTTTTGAGTCACCGCCCATTGAACTAGGTTTCGCTCTAGTACAATCTCGGCGATATGTCCTTCCTTTCAACAATTATAGCATACCTTGAGCTGTTGTGGGCGGTTTGGTGATATGTCCCTCTTTCCGCATTTATAGCATATGGATGGGTGGTCGTTCTCCTCCCCTAGAACCGATTCTTCTTGCGTGCGCTGTCGTCTTCATATGGTCGTTGTTAAATCTCCTCTTTTAAAATCTCCTCGACTCGCTTCTTACATTTTTCATGGCTATGATTACCACCGAGTGGTAACCATTTTTGTCCGTCTGTTTCTTTCTCCATTTGGTTATCATTATTACATTGTTCGCTATCTACGAGTACGATCTGGTTGTGGTCCCTCGACGACTGCCGTACTCGTTATCTCGCTCTAATAATTGAGCCACATTTTACAACATCTGAAAAAGAGAAAATTTATGAGAAATGAGATCTTGATGTATCTGGGTTTCAAACCTCTAAGAAACATCCTCATCATCGTTCCTCATTCTCCACCAAATGAGGTGCAAACACGGATAACTCTGCAAACTTTGCCTCGCATTGAGACACCGTCATGTTGTTTTGTTCCAATCGATGAACTCCACTTCTTTCATATAACGAACACTTTCGGAAAGTATTTGTCATTAAACAGCTTCAAACGTCTCCCAAGACATCTTTGAAAGTGCGGTTGGATGGGTACGCTTCACGCAGACTCCACCAATAGTCACTTTCGCCGTGGAACATAAAGGTGGCGAATGGAACCTTCTGTTCTCTCCGTGCATCCCAAGACATCGAATATCTTGGTAATTTGTTTGACCCATGTTTTTCGCCATGATCGGATCGGCTTTCCCTTAAATTCGGTGGTCCTGACTCTTTGAAGCGCATACGTGAATAGTGCTTTCAGACACCAAAAGATAGAAATTCAAAAAAAACATCTTCACGCTTCATGAATAGTACTCGTGAATAGTAACTCGTGAATAGTAACTCATGAATAGTAACTTCATGAATAGTAACCCATGAATAAGTAACCCCATGAAAAAGTTCCAAATTTGATAAAAGTTCCAACGATATTTGACATAATGATATTGAAGAAATAATATCATTTGAAGAAAATAACATCCTTACCTCGAAAGATCGGTACTTCATTTGAAAAACAGGATATAGGCTATGACTTGGACTTGCCATAGTATAGCAATACTCAAAGTATACTCAAAATACTCACAAGAATCATTTCGATAATATAGAGAAAACTTGATTTACGGTGTGATTTTCAATTCTAACCTAAGCACCTTATTTATAGGAAAATGCTTAGAACACCAAAGTAGAAAATTTATTAAAATATTAATATATATATAAAATCTTCACGCACACCTTTGAATCTGAATTTGATTGAATTGAACACATGCCTCACACATGCAAAAAAACATTTTTTGTAAAAATATTTAAAACTTCAAAAAATTAATTATTTTGGAGCTTGAACTTCAATAATTCATAATAAATAGTCCTTTTATCGGAAAATTGAATCTCGCGAGTTTTTATAGGAAATTCAATTCTCTACTTTGCGGAAGAAAGTTTTCCAAATTCCAAATGGAAATTTGGAATTTGGAATTTGGAAAACTTCTTACTGCAAAGTTGAGAATTGAATTTCTATAAAAAATTTATGAGTTTTGAATTTTTCCGACAAAAGGGCTATTTATTGTGAATTATTGAAGTTTTGAGTTTCAAATAATTGATTCTGAAGTTTTAATTGTTTAAAATAACAAAAGCGTTTTTGTGGTTGGTTTGGGTGGGCACGTGTGTTGAAATATCTTTGAAATCGAGAATTTCCAAGTTTGCATATGATTTATATAGATTTATTAATATTTTATTAAATTTTTGCTTTGGTGTTCTAAGCAATTTCTATAAATAGGTGCTTAGGTTAGAATTGAAAATCACAATTAAATCAAGTTTTTCTCTCTATATTATCGGCAGTATTCTTGTGAGTATTTTGAGTATACTTTGAGTATCTATTGCAAGTTCAAGTCATAGCCTATATCCTGTTTCATACTAAGTATCGATCTTTCGAGGTAAGTGGTTATTATTTTTTTGTAATGATATTATTTCTTCAATATCATTATGTTGAAATATTGATCCGAAGTTTTTATCAATTTGGAACTTTTGGTGTTCGATTTATTATTCACGATACTGGAACTATTCACGATAATGACACTATTCATTATCAATCGACACTATTCATCGAAAAATGAAAAATTTTCTTTTCGTCCAAAATATCTATTCGGATACTAGCTTTGATTGTATCCATGTTTTGATCATTCTTGAATTTTACACCACTATGATTATTTTGAGGTATTTTTGGACGTGGATAAAACAAAATCCTTAATCCTTAATCCTTAATCCTTGTCATTTTGTTTCTTTGGATTTGTTTCTTTAAAAATATTTTCATCATCCTCGGTCTTAAATGATGATATTATTGAATATCTTTGGCACGTAGTGCAAAGATGAATGATTTCGATGAATATCTTTAGCAAGTAGTGCAAAGATGAGCAGTGTTTAGATGAACATGACCAATGATGAATATCTTTGGCACGTAGTGCAAAGATGAATATTTGATTCGGATGTATATTGATTGATGTTACGGATAAAAGATGAGCGATGAACTTTTAAATTCATATATGAAGGTAGTAGTTTGCATTCTCTACTTAACTCTTCTAATGAATTATTATTTCATTGCGAATATTGATTTAAAACTTGTTCTCTATTGTATTCTATTAGATTTTTCCTTGTTGAAGACTAACGATAATTTGTTATATATTATCTTAGTCATAATATTCTTCTTGGGCTAGTTGAGCTCACACTTTTCCTTGTTGTTCATTTTTTCTTCTCGGGAGGCGAGAATGTAGCGAGTACTAGTCGGGGTATGGAATGAAGGTTCTAGAGAGAGTTGTTTAGTAGTCCTCACCATTTTGTAAAATAATGTATCAATAATTATGATGGGGATTTATTTGCGTGTGGATATTATGCAGATGGAAATATCGTATTTTAACTCGCGGTTTATATGTTGTAATAATAAAGTTGTAGTTGTTTACATACCATGTATTGACAACTTCGGAATGGGTGATGTATACCTATTTTGGGGGCGCCACGGTTGGTATCGAGCTTAGGGATATGATCTCTGGCGGAGATCGGGGAATAGAACTAGGAGGGAGAGGCGAGTAAATCCTTCGCTAGTGTGTCCTACTAAGCTTATTTGTTAGTTGGTCGATTATATAGGGATATTATGTGATATATTAATTTCCTTAATTAACCCTTGTTTTATGATAGCATTTGAGAATGTCAATTGAGTATATTAACAATGGAAATGAGGCCCAGTAGAGCGCCTTTTGTACTCACCAGCGAGGAGAAGCGTGCTGTGGTGACAATGTTCCTCTGTGAACAACACCACCTGAAAGCGAGATGATGAGCGAGGGGATGTTTATAAGTTTTTTGCAGTTCATGCAAAATCGAACGAGGAGACTTCGTGTTCAAAATACTAGAGAGAAATGATAGCAATTCACGGGTTGTCCACGCTAGATTCAAAGAGTTGGGACCACCGAATTTAAGGAAATCCAGATCCGATCACGGCGGAAACATGGGTCAAGCAAATTACCAAGAAATTGATGTCTTGGGATGCACGGAGAACGAAGGTTCCATTCGCAACCTTTATGTTAAAGTGGCGAGGCGGATCACTAGTGGGAGTCCGTGAAGCGTACCCATCGAAATTTGCACTCGGCATGTCTTGGGAGACATTTGAAACTATTTAATGACAAATACTTTCACGAAAGTGTTCGTCATATGAAGGAAGTAGAGTTTATTTGAGTGGAAAGCGAATGACAACATGGCGGTGTCTCGATGACGAGGCAAAGTTTGCAGAGTTATCGTGGTTTGCACCTCATTTGGTGGAGAATGAGGAATGTATACGCGGATGTTTCTTAGAGGTTTGAAATCCGATATCGTCGGTATCTCATTTCTCATAAATTTTCTCTATTCGGGAGGATGTTGTAAATAGGGCTCAATTATTAGAGTGAGATAACGAGTACGGTCAACCGAGGACCACAACCGAGGATCATCTGGAGATGGTAGTCAACAAAATAACGATAACCGGCGGAGAAAGAAAAAATGAGACAAAATGGTAACCACTACGAGTCGTAATCATGGCCATGAAAATAGAAGAAGCGAGTCGGGGAGGAGATTTTAAAAAGAGGAGATTTAACAACGACCATGTGAAGACAGCAGTCTGCAAAGAATCGGTTCTAAGGGAGGAGAACGACCACCGGTCTTATGCTATAAATGCGGGAAGAGGAACATATCGGTCAAACGCGCCCTGACAGATTCAAGGTATGCTATAATTATGGAAAGGAAGGACATATCGCGTCGAGATTGTAAGGTAGTGAAACCTAGTTCAGTGGGGACGGTGATTCAAAAGACTATCCCAAAAAAGTCAAAGTCAACGTTTAGAGAAAGCGTTTGTTGCGATTGGTCAAAATGCGAGGAACCCAAACGAGGTGATCACGAGTAAGCTATTTATAAATTCTTGCAAAGTTTATACCTTACTTGATACCTGGGGTCTTTACTCATTCATTTATCTCTCCTACTTGTGCTCAAGCGTTTAAACTTGACTCAGGAGAAATTAGACTTTGACCTATCTCTGTGGAAACTCCGTTTAGGAGAAACTTTCATCACATCCAATCGTTTATAAATCTTGTTTGATTCAAGTTAAGATCATCACCTTACCTATTGACCTTATCTCTTTAATTGATGTGATTTTTAGGGATTGATTGGTTAACTACTCATCATGCCAAAATTGATTGTTTTCGTAAGGTTGTTAGTTTTCATATTCTAACCAACTTTGTTGTATTTAATTCAAGCAACTAAACCATTAAAATCAATCACCGTCATATCTAATCATAAAGCTATTCGTTTATTGAAAAACGGATGTCAAGCTTTCTTAGCCCATGTTATGGATTTGAATAAAGACACGTCAAATTTGAATAATATTAGGATTTGTTATTGACTTTCTTGACGTATTTCTCGAAGAACTTCCGCCTCACCCCCAGGCGTGAAGTTGAATTCTTTATTGATCTTGAACACGGTACAAAGCCCATTTCTAAAATCCCATATCGAATGGCTCGTATTGAACTTCGAGGAGTTAAAGGTCCAACTACAGGAATTGTTGGACATCGGTTTCATTCGGTCTAAGTACATCTCCTTGGGGTGCTTCTGTTTTATTCGAAAAGAAGAAAGATGGGAGTATGCGACTTTGTATTGACTATCGGGAATTGAACCATGTCAACATCAAGAATAGGTATCCTCTACCTCGTATTGATGACTTGTTTGACGATTCTGAGGCACAATTTTTTTCAAAGATCGATCTTCGCTCGGATATCATCAATGAAGATTAGGCGTGGATATTCCAAAGACTGCCTTTAGAACTCGGTACGGGCATTATGAATTCTTAGTCATGTCTTTCGGATTGACTAATGCTCATGCGGCTTTTATGGATATGATGAATCGAGTATTCAAGGAATATTTGGATCAATTCGATTTGTTGTCTTTATTGATGACATCCTCATATATTCCAAAAGCGTGAAGATCATGAGCACCATTTTGAAGTTTGGTACTCAAAGGCTTCGTGAAAACAAACTATATGCCAAATTGAAGAAATGCGAGTTCGGCTTGAGGAAGTAGCATTCCTTGGGCACGTGGTGTCGAAACATGGAGTATCTGTTGATCGGAAAGATTGAAGCAATACAAAGTTAGAGACTGGGCCAAGTCGGTTGATGAAGCACGTAGCTTTTTGGGCTTAATTTGGTTATTATCGAAGATTAGTGGAAGGGTTTTCTCGAATCGCTACTCCATTAACTCACTAACTCGAAAGGATACAAAATTCGTTTGGAGCGAAGAATCGCGAAGAGTTTCCAAGAGCTTAAGAGGAGACTCATTTTGGCACCTATTCAACAATACCATCTGGTTTGGATGGATTTGTTATCTCTGACGATGCTTTGAGCAAAAGGTTAGGATGTGTTCTCATGCGGCGTGGGAAAGTCATAGCCTATGCCTCACGACAACTTAAAGAGTATGAGAGGAATTATCCTACTCATGATCTAGAGTTAGCGCGCGATCGTTTTCAGCGCTTAAAGATATGGAGGCACTATCTATATGGGAGAAAGTGGAGATATATTCGGACCATAAAAGCCTTAAATATTTCTTCACTCAAAAGAACTCAACATCGCGGCGGCAATGACGTTGGCTCGAGCTATTGAAAGACTACGACACACTATTCAATACCATCACGGAAAAGCAAGCGTGGTAGGTGGCCGCGTTGAGTAGAAGATCATATGCGGGGAATGAGTGCGGTGATGTCAAGTATCGATAGAGCCAACTTTAATAGAAAAAGTTAAGGTTGCTCAAGCCACCAGGCAGGAGGCTGATGCGTATGAAGAAGAAAGTCTGAAGGAGCTATTAGGGCGAGAATTGATGAAGAAGGAATACTTGAGTCCACTCTAAACTTTGTGTTCCTAACGACTACGATTTGAAGTACAAGATTATGATGGAGGCACACAATACACCATTTTCAATCCATCTTGGAAGTACTAAAATGTATCGTGATCTTGACATACATTTTGGTGGAACAATATGAAGAGAGAGATTGCAAAGTTTATCTCGATGTGTTTAACTTGCCAACATGTACAAAGTGAGCATCTAGTACCTAAGGGTCCGTTGCAACCACTTGAGATTCGAAATGGAAGTGGGAACACATTACCATGGATTTCGTTACGTGTCTTCCTACGGTTTCTCAAGGCATCAATGCTATTTGGGTTATTGTTGATAGATTAACCAAGTACGCTCATTTCTTTAACGACACGGGAGACTTATTCCTTGAGCGTCTTGCTAGTATATACGTGAATGAGATTGTGAGGTTGCATGGCATGCCAAGTATCCATTATTTGGATCGTGACCCAAGATTCACTTCAAGATTTTGGGTTAGCTTGCAAAAAGCTATGGAGCGCAGTTTGTGATTTAGTTGCATACCATCCCCAAACGGAGACGGACAATCAGAGAGGACTATTCAAACTCTTGAAGATCTATTAAGACTATGTGTCCTGACTTCAAAGGCGGTTAGGATAAGTATTTACCATTGGTGGAATTCTCCTACAACAACCAGTTATCGAGCAAGTATAGGTGTGGCTCCATTTGAAGCATTATATGGACGAAAGTGTCGCTCTCCAATATGTTAGAATGAGGTGGGTGAAGCAACATTGTTGGGACCCGAGTTAATACGTATGACTACCACTAAAAGATCCAAATGAGTCGATTAAGCGTATACAAAGCGACACAAGATCGACAAAAGAGTTATGCGGATCTTTATCGAAAGGACGTGGAATTTAGTATGGGGATCATGTATTGTTGCGAGTTGCTCCATGGAAGGAGTTACAAGATTTGGGAAGAGAAAAGCTCAATCCATGATTTATTGGTCCATTTCAAATTCTTGGCCCGAGTAGGAAATGTAGCCTATAGACTCGCGTTACCTCCGAGTATATCTCGTGTTCATAATGTGTTTCACATATCTCATACTTCAGTAAATATGTGAAAGACCGAACCACGTTATTGAGTTAGAAGCCGGGACGAGATAATAGAAGACTTAACGTATGAGGAGGTTTTGTCAAGATCTTGGATAGGAAGGAGCATGTCCCACGTAAAGGTCATACCACAAGTTAAAGTTTTGTGGAGGAATCATGCTATAGAGAAATGACACTGGGAATTGGAAGCGAAATGAAAGCGAGGTATCTCACCTTTTGAAAAACACGAGTGCGTCACGTTAATTTCGAGGACGAAATTTCATAAGGAGGGAGGTTGTAAGACCCCAAATTATTAATAAATGAAATTTAATTTTCTCTATTTATTATTTTGAAATAGTAAGGGTTGATTTGATTAATGTGGATAGTTAGGGGTAAAATACAAATATTTTAAAATAAGCAAGTGGTTATAAAATATTCATTGTTGTCGGAAATATTCGTTTGGTGGGTGGAATATTCTTCTTGTCGGGGAATATTAAATGATTTGACGGTATAATCTTTATGGGCCCCATGTGAAAGTGATTGGATGAAGAAAAGCATAAATATAAGTTGTTTAAAAATAATGACTTAGTTATTCAGATTATCTTGTTAAAATACTCAAATTGGTTAAAACACGGTAGTTATTTGCGGTATTGCACCAATTATTGATTCTTACGTAAGAAGGCACTACTCAATAATAGTTACGATAATTCTTATTCGATTATTTTATTGATTTAATAATTGATGCGTTGATATTTTATATTCTTGTTGTTTGATAATTGTCATTACACGATATTTTCATTATCGAAGCAATAATTCATATTATCGAATAATATTATTAGATAACATTATTGAAAATGTCTAGAAAGTTACATCTAAGGAGAGGTTTGGTCACTAATTGCGGCCTTGATAAGGAGAAATTCTTATTGGAAAGCCCCTCTTTCTGAGGAAGCGCACGGTTGTCGATATTGTGATTACGTAATATTATTTGTGAATAATTAATTATTGATTCATATGATGAGGAAAATATTGATTTTTATGTGGATATTGATGGAGAAAATTTTTAATGTGACAATTGTTGAAAATTGAAATTTTATCTTTTTACGATAAAATAATTATTTAAATATATTATTATATTTTAGTAATATAATAATGGTGATATTTTACAACGAATGTGGGATATATGAGTATACGAGGAGGAAGAGTATTTTTTGTTGCAATAAATATTTAAAACATGTTAAACATGTCGGTGGACCCCATTTATTATTTGAAATTTGATTATAGCACATTAAAATCGCTTGGATTTTGTGGATTTGGTCAATTTTTGTTTGGAATTTGGAAAACTTTCTTCTACAAAGTTGTAGAGAATTGAATTTCCTATAAAAATTTGCGAGTTTTGATTTTTCTGACAAAAGGGCTATTTATTGTGAATTATTGATGTTAAAGTTAGAAATAATTGATTTTGGAAGTTTTAATTGTTTAAAATAACAAAAACGTTTTCATTGGTTGGTTGGTGGGCACATATGTTACAAAATATGCTTTGAAATCGAATTTCCAAGTTTAGCATGCGTATGATTTATATAAATTTATTAATATTTTATTAAATTTTTTGCTTTGGTGTTCTAAGCGATTTCCTATAAATAGGGTCTTAGGTTAGAATTGAAAATCACACCGAAATTGAGTTTTTCTCTCTATATTATCGGCGTATTCTTGTGAGTATTTTGAGTATACTTTGAGTATTACTTATACGGTGCAAGTTCAAGTCATAGCTTCATATCCAGGTGTTTCAATTTAGAAGTATTGATCTTTCGAGGTAAGGGATATTATTTTTTTCGTAATGATATTATTTCTTCAATATCATTATGTTGAAATATTGATCGAAGTTTTTATCAAATTTGAAACTTTTGGTGTGAGTTCTTATTCACGTATCTGGCCTTTATTCACGTATCGACGACCTTATTCACGATATCAAGACTATTCATCGAAAAATGAAAAATTTTCTTTTTGTCCAAAATATCTAATACGGATACTAATTTTGATTGTATCCATGTTTTGATCATTCTTGAATTTTACACCACTATGGTTATTTTTGAGGTATTTTTGAGCGTGGATAAAACAAAGTACGAATCCTTAATCCTTAATCCTTATCATTTTGTTTCCTTTGAATTTCTTTCTTTAAAAAATATTTTCATCATCCTCGAGGTCTTAAATGATGATATTATTGAATATCTTTGGCTGTAGTGCAAAGATGAATGATTTCGATGAATATCTTTGGTAGTAGTGCAAAGATGAGCAGTGTTTAGATGAACATGACCCGGTGATGAATATCTTTGGCTGTAGTCAAAAGATGAATATTTGATTTCAGATGTATATTGATTGATGTTCTGAGGATAAAAGATAGAGCGATGAACTTTTAAATTCATATATAGAAGATAGTAGTTTGCATTCTCTACTTAACTCTTCTAATGAATTATTATTTCATTGCGAATATTGATTTAAAACTTGTTGTCTATTGTAATCTATTAGATTTTTTTTTCTGTTGAAGACTAACGATAATTTGTTGTATATTATCTTAGTCATAATATTCTTTATTGGGCTAGTTGAGCTCACCCTTTTCCTTGTTGTTCCATTTTTCTTCTAAGGAGGCGAGAATGTAGCGAGTACTAGTCAGGGTATGGAATGAAGGTTCTAGAGAGAGTTGTTTAGTAGTCCTCACCATTTTTGTAAAATAATGTATCAATAATTATGATGGAGATTTATTTGCGTGTGTATATTGTACAGATGGCAATATCGTATTTAAACTCACGGTTTATGTGTTGTAATAATAAAGTTGTAGTTGTTTTACGTACCATGTATTGACAACTTTCGAATGGGTGATGTATACCTATTTTGGGGGCGTCACATTATCAATATTTTATAATCAATAATTGAGACGACAAAGTTATTCATATTATTATTTGCAATATTGATGATGTCTAGAAAGTTCTGTCGAGGAGAGGTTTGGTCACCTAATTGTGCGTCAATAGGGAGAAATCCTTATCAGAAAGCCCCCTCTTTCCTAGGAATGATCTGGTTGTTAAATATTGTGAGTTATAATATTAATGATGAATAAGTTCGTGTTGATTAAAGATGAAATTGATAGTTCCATTGTGTTGGAATTATTAATGTTAGTGGAAATTGACATTTATTTCGATAATAATTGATTTTTGGAGGTTATATTGACCAATCGGGTAATTAATCAGATAAATGAGCAATTAATTGCTATTAATTCACATGCTTATAACTATTTGTTCACATGAATGTACTATTGATTTACATGCATGTACTATTAGTGGAGGTGGTGCAAGATTGATAATACTTGCATGACTAAATTAAAAATAGAGGTATAGATGAAGGTACTATACTGTAACTATTTTTTCACATGTATAGAACTATTAATTCACATGCATGTACTATTAGGGGAGGTGGTGCAAATTTGATAATACTTGCAGGACTAAATTAAAAATGAAAGAAAAGATGAAGGTATTATACTGTAATAATTTGAGCCCCAAAACGTGCATTTATCGAAACTATATTTTCTTATAAATAGAAGCTCATTCTTCTTTCATTCTCACCAATTCACTAAGACTCACAAGAGCAATTATAGAGAGAGAAGCTATAGTGAGAAAGAAGAAGAGTATTTTGCTACTTCACTATTCCAGTATCCAGTCTTCTTCTAAGGTAAGGGATATTATTTTGTTAAGTATTCATAAGGAATAATATTTTCTTCCATACTCTGTAGTATGTGAGTAATATTATTTCATCTTGTATTCCTGATTGTACCCTTATTTTATTAAAGTATTGCTTCTATACTCCTTGAAATTAGTAGAATATCCTTGAAATTTGCGCTTTATCTAGTATCGTTTTACAAGGATATTTTCTGCACATTCTTATTAAATTTTAAGCTTTTCATGCCAGAGTACTGTTCATGAGTACTATTCATTTATACGGTACTATTCATAAAGTACTATTCACGGGTACTATTCACAAAGTACTATTCATGAATACTATTCACAAAGTATTATTTACGGGATACTATTTACGGGGTACTATTCTTGAAGTACTATTCACGGGGTACTATTCACCCGGGTACTATTCACCTTGAGTACTATTCATGATAAAAATTAATTTCTTTTCGGTCCAAATTATTTTTGATACTATATCATTCTTGAATTTTACTCCACAAAGCAGTATCATGTTTGCAATTTGATCATTATTGAATTCTGGATAAATTAAATTATAAATCTTTAAAAATTTATTCTTTGCTTTCTTTTAATTGAATTCTTATATCATTGTCATCATACTCATGGTTATATTGTGATGAAAGTCATATTTGGCTTACATGCATAGATGGATTGTTGATTGGTATGATTATGACCAGGGATCATTCGGTATAATCATGACCCGTAATGTTACAAATGATGTGGAAAAAGTCCTCATTGGTCTGTAGTGCATTGATGGACAGTTGTTGGTATGATTATGAACAGGGATTATTCGGTATATCATGACCATTGATGATTACATGAATATCCTTGGCCCGTAGTGTAGGGATGATTCGATTAGGTGGTTTATTTATTAAACCGAGTCTCAGCGATAAAGTTGATGAAAAACTTTTTAAATCATAGAAGATAGTAGATATCATGCTCTACTTGACTCTTCTAATGGATTGCTTGTTTCGTTGCAGTTAAGCTTGATGTTTATTGTAATTTATCAGTTTAACACTGTTGAAGGCTAGTGGTAATTTATTCTGCATTATCTTTGTCATAATATTTCTTACTGGGCTAGTTGAGCTCACCCTTTTGCTTTCATTGTTCTCTTAGGGAAATGAGAACGTTGCCGGGACTAGTCGGGGAACAGAGTGATGGTCCGAGATGGTGTTATAGTAGTCCTCACTTTTCTATGAAATAGTGTGACAATAAATGTAATGAGGACTCCATTTGAGTTTGGATATTGTCTAGAAGACAATATTTATGTAAAAACTCAGCTATATTTTGTCGTATTTTTACACGACAGTTGTATTAAAGAAGTTTGTATTTGATTTTTGTACCATGTATTTGGAGACTCAAGATGGGTGATGTATACTTATTTTGAGAGTGTCACACTTCTCGCAGTTTCTTTTTCAGTGTCCAGTCTTATTGCAGTGGAATCAAACTCCTTTGATATTCGTATCAGTTTTGTTCTTATTATCCTTTATTTTTGCCTTTGCTATTCATATCAATTTTGTTCTTATTATCCTTTGTTTTTGCCTTTCTATTTACCTTCCTTAAATCTTTCATCTTTTCAGAAGATCCTTTAGCCCCTACCAGTAAGACTTGGTCTTTCATGGTTGGAAAATGACTCTCAACAATTTTCAACATGTTAAGCAAATCAGTGTGACTGACATTTAGCTTGTTCATGTAAAAATTCACAAAAATTATGAGACAGGGTCCGAGAGTGAGTGCAAGATCAAATCTTGGGTCAACTCTCCATCCATGACAATACCTAGTTATCCTTATTGCTCAATCAAATTGATCATATTGAGAACTTGTGTCTGTACTGTAGTGCCATCGGTCATTCTAGATCGGAAGAGCTCCTCATATATATATATAAATATCTGATATTTATCAGTCTTACTTTCCTCACCATTCAACTACTTAAAGTGCAAGATTATTGCAAGAGCATCCATAGTTTCATGTTGACGCTGAAGCTCGTTACTCATGGATGCGAGCATGATGCATTGAGCCAACTGTGCATCATCTTGCCACTTTCTAAAAGTAGCAATCTCTTTCTCAAAGTCATTGTATACAACCATTGCAGGGATATACATATTAAGGAAATAAGATAGCTTTTCAGCCTTGAGAACTATTCTCAAATTTTTTAACCAATCCGTGTAATCCGGTCTAGTTAATTAACATCTAATATGCTCCGCAGTGATATTAATTTAGACATTGTAAAATTCTTTAAATGAATTTGTAATTTAACAACATTTTAGTATACATTCTTTTATTAATTACCAAAATAAATTAGGTCTTATTTTAAATTGGTATCTCCCACTATTTTCATCAAACTATATTTTCCTCACTTATATAGTTCGACAAAATCTAATTAAAGGTATGCTAGTGAGAATAAGGACCCATTTCAAATGTATATAGCCTTGTGGTGAAACAACAAACTATATATAAATAAATAAGTAGACAACTCTTGTTAATTACATTAACAAATAAGTCCTTATATTTTTTTACATTAGTTTATTTTGATCAGTGGTGATACATCAGAATCAAAATTATTCAAGTTAAGTCCAACCTAGCACTTCCATATATTCAAAGAGAAAATATCATCCTTGTGGTGACACAACAAAATAACATCATTTAATTTCTTTATAAGCATCAAATGTAATAAAATAACATCTCAAAGAATTAAGATAAGCCTTGTGGTGACACAAACAAACTTATAATAATTTGATACTCTATTATTTTATCATGCTAGAAGAAGACATTCGATATTTCAAATATCTTTGAACGCTTAGGACTTAATATAAATTCTTTGAGGGGTTTGTTATTAATTATCTCATCTTGTTTAGTGCACATGCATGCACACGTATATATAAAATACGCGTCATATTAATTGACATGCAAAACATATATATATATATATATATATATATATATATATATATATAACAAACATGCACATATAGAATACTATAACCTACCCGAATTGATTATGGACTTTATTCTAGTTTGGTTCACTAGAGCCACCAAGTGAACCATAAGGTCAAACCTAGGGTGCAAGAATTAAATTTAAATATAACTATTACATTTAAACTCGGGCTCCATTACAAACAGGTCTTCAGTGTCTTCTTTCTCCGTTGTCTCCAATTCTTCAAAAATTAATTCTAATTATTCATATTACAAAACTATTTACAATAAATAGTGTTGGGTATTGCATATTTAAATTTAATTTTGAAAGTAAATAGTCATGCTTATATGTAAAGTCCTTCAAAGAACACATGTACAAGGACTTAGATGATAGATCAAAATTGTTAGGTTGATCTGTGCTTTATGTTTATCATTCTATAAATAAATGTATGAAGAAAAGATCAAAGCTTTTAGGTTGATCTATTTTTTAGATGTAATAGATAAGCTTCAACAGAATCGTAGTCTGTCAAGACAGACAAGAGTTTGTAGAAACCAAGTCAGAATCGTAGAGTATTGAGAATCGTAGTCTGTTTGCTTTGGAGGGCCTCTCTCAGAATCGTAGAGTGGTCCAAACGTCTGCCGAGCCAAATCAAATATCATAGAACCGCGCTCTCGAAAGCGTAGAGTCTGTCAAAATCAAGTAAGCAAAGATCGTAGTCTACGAGTGCTTAAGAGAAATCGTAGTGTTCTCCTCTATCGGTTCGGATCAAGCACGAATGTGGCAAGACACCACGATCATAATCGTAGAAGGCATCATCCATGCGCATCGAAGCATCGAGCTTTATCCATTTGTTTAAGAATAAATTGCAACAAATGTGGAATGGACTATAGACGCTGAAACTCTCAAAAATCCCAATGACACAACACTCATCCTTAGTATATAACAAAGAAACATATCAAAGAAGCTAAGGAAAGTACTACATGTCAACTAAAAACACCTTTTCATGTGTTAGGTGAGATAGCAGTCTGTTATGTTAGTGGGCTAGATGGCTGGACAAAAGATTTTTAGAAAGTCACCATCAGTGCTTAGAAATGTCAAATACAATTAATGCTTCAATGGATGCCTTCAAACGAACATATTTCAAAGGCACCTTATATACAAATCAGATGCAAGATGTAAGCAAGTACATAACGAAAAGCTGAAGAACACTCAACGCTCAACTCTACGATCTAGAAAGAAATCTTGTTTAGCTACTCAGTTCTTTAGAACACATGCTTAATAGCAACTGAACAGCACAACTCAAAGAACTCAACTCTCATCAAGTGTATTCTAAGTCTGCTGGACTTAAAGAGTTCTAAGTGAACTAAGAAGCTCTAAGACTGTTGGTCTTGAAGGAATCTGTGACGCCCCCAAAACAGGTATACATCACCCATCTTGAGTCGCCAAATACATGGTACAAAATTCAAATACAACTTAATTATACAACAGTCCTGTAAAATACGACAAAACATAATCTAAGAGTTTTAATAAGAATATTGTCATCTAGACAATATCCACACTCAATGAAGTCCTCATTACAATTATTGTCACACTATTTAACAGAATAGTGAGGACTACTAATGCTATCATCTGGACCGTCACTCCGTTCCCCGACTAGTCCTAGCTACATTCTCATTTCCTGAAGAGAACAGTGAAAGAAAGGGTGAGCTCAACTAGCCTAGTAAGAAATATTATGACTAAGATAATGAAAAATAAATTATCATTAGCCTTCAACAAATGTTAAACTAATAGAATATAATAGACAACAAGTTTAACTGCAGTGGAACACGCAATCCATTAGAAGAGTCAAGTAGAGCATAAAATCTACTATTTTCTATGTTTTAAAAAGTTTTTCATCAACTTTATCGCTGAGACTCAGTTTAATAAATAAAATCGAATCATCCTTGAATCACGGCCAAGGATATTCATGTAATCATCAATGGTCATGACTATACCGAATAATCCCTGGTCATAATCACACCAACAATTGTCCATTGATGAACTACATGTGCTAATGAGGACTTTTGCCACATCATTCGTTACATTACATTACGGCCATGATTATACCAAGAATAATCCATGGTCATAATCATACCAAGTCCATCTATGCACGTAAGCCAAAGATGGCTTTCATCATAATATAAGCATGAGGATGATGAAAATGACATAATAATTCAATAAAATAAGTTTAAGGATAAATTTTAAAGATTTATAATTTTAATTTATCCAGAAATCAATAACGTCCAAATTGTCAACATGATATGTGACGCCCCCAAAACAGGTATACATCACCCATCTTGAGTCGCCAGATACATGGAACATAACTCAACTACAAACTTAATTATACAATTATCGTGCAAAATACGACAAAACACAGTTGAGAGTTTAAACACGAATATTGCCTTCTAGACAATATCCACACTCAATGGAGTCCTCATTATATTTATTGTCACACTACTTTATAAAAATAGTGAGGACTACTATAGCCACCATCTTAGACCATCATTCCATTCCCCGACTCGTCCCAGCTATATTCTCATTTCCTGAATAGAACAGTGAAAGAAAGGGTGAGCTCAACTAGCCTAGTAAGAAATATTATGACTAAGATAATGAAGAATAAACTATCCTTAGCCTTCAACAGTATAACAATTGATAGAATACAATAGACAATAAGTTTTAGATCAACAACTGCAGCGGGATAAGCAATCCATTAGAAGAGTCAAGTAGAGCATGATATATACTATCTTCTATGATTTAAAAGTTTATCATCAATTTTATACCTGTAATACTCATCAACAGTTCTTTATTACACCCAAGACATCTGTCTTCACCTGAACCACCAAAGATGTTAGTTAAATTCACAATTCATGTTTATAATAATATGAATCAACAATTTCTCCTTGCCACAGAGGCTTAATAGAACATTTACTCAATATCCTTACCCCAAAGGCTAAAGATATTCAAATATAATAATAATGATCATATCAATCAGTTGTCTATCTTTGCACTACTGGCCAAAGATATTCAACTATAAAACCAATGGTCATGATCATACCAATCAATTGCCTGTCAGTTTACTACGGCCAAAGACATTCAATTTCGTTAACTAATGGTCATGATCCTGCTAATCACATCATCGAATTATCCCCGCACTACGACTAAGGATATTCATTAGTATCACAAGTGGTCATGATCATGTCATACACCTGTCCATCTTTGCACTATGGGCCAAAGCTATCAATTAACAGTTCATCTTTGCACTACGACCAAAGATATCAATCAACAGTTCATCTTAGCACGTAAGCCAAAGATATACTATCAGAAACTAATAATCAACAATCCATCTTTGCACGTAAGCCAAAGATATACAAACTGTAAAACCAATAATCAACAGTCCATCTTTGCACGTGAGCCAAAGATATACAACTATAAACCAATAATCAATAATTCGTCTTTGCACGTAAGCCAAAGATATACAACTGTAAAACCAATAATCAATAGTCCATCTATGCACGTAAGCCAAAGATGACTTTCATCACAATATAAGCATGAGAGATGATGACAATGATATAAGCATTAATCAATGAAATCAAGGATAAATATTAAAGACTTTAAATTTATCCGAGTTTAAAAATATCCAAATTGTCAACATGATACTACTTTGTGGAGTAAAATTCAAGAATAATATTCATGTACCAAAAATAATATGGATGAGAAAAAAAATATATTTTTGGGTGAATAGTACACGTGAATAGTACTTGGGAATAGTACCGTGAATAGTACCCGACACAAAAAGTGTCCCGAATAAGAGAGTGAATGATACTAGAGTGAATAGTAATCAGGTGAATAGTAACTCATGAATAGTACTCCGGCACAAAAAGTACCCCGAATACCCGAGTGAATAATACCAGAGTGAATGGTAACTGGGTGAATAGTAACTCGTAAAAAAATACCAAAGAAAATGATATTTCATGACGAGTACAAAAGAAATGATATCCTAGATGAGTATAATAGAATATATGAAACCGCAAATGGATTTTCACCCCGTATGCGGTAATCCACGTAGAACAGATCATTTCCACAATTTAATAAAGAATGAATACGCAGGATCTTTCACCATGCATGCGGTAGTCCATACGATGAGGTTATTCCAATGTAATAATAAAAATAGAATAACAAAAGAATTCACCGGGCATGTGATAGAATCGCACGCATAAGGTTATTCCAACAGAATAATAAAAAGAATGGAACTAGGTCACGCGTAATCCACATACAGATATGATATTCCAAATGAATAATAAAAAGAAGAACCGGTCATGCGTGAATTCGCACAGACGTAAAGGATATTCCAATGAATAATAAAGAATGGAATAACAACGAGAATTCACGGGCGTGCGATGCAAGCCTTACGCAGAAAAGTTATTCCAACAGAATAATAAAGAATGGAATAACAGAAGAATTTCACCATGTATGCGGTACTTCGCATAGACAGGTTATTCCAACATAATAATAAAGAATGGAATAAAAACCCTTATGAGTATTGAAAGAAAATAACTCTCTTCACGAATACGAAAGAATAATACCCCTTACTATAATAATAATATCCCTTACCTCAGAAGTAGACTGGATACTGGAATAGTGAAGTAGCAGACTTCGCTTCTTCTTTCTCTCTATAGCTTCTCTCTCTATAATTTCTCTATAATAATTGCTCTTGTGAGACTTAGTGAATTGGTGAAAAATAATGAAGGAATGAGCTTCTATTTAAAGAAAAATATAGTTGCCATAATTGCACATTTTGGGCTCGAAATATTACAGTATAATACCTTCCTCTTTTCCATCATTTTTAATTTAGTCCTGCAAGTATTATCAAACTTGCACCACCTTCCCTAATAGTAAATCATGTGAATCAATAGTTCTAAACATGTGAAAAAATTAATTATAGTATAGTACCTTCATCTATACCTCCATTTTTAACTTAGTGATGCAAGTATTATCAATCTTGCACCAACTCCCCTAATAGTAAATGAATGTGAATCAATAGTACACACATGTGAACAAATAGCTATAATCATGTGAATCAATAGTAATTAATTGCTCATTTATCCGGTTAATTACCCGATTGGTCAATATAACCTCCAGACATTAATTATTATCGAAATAAATGTCGATTTTCACTAACACTAATAATTCCAACACAATGGAACTATCAATTTCATCTTTAATCAACACGAACTTATTCATCATTAATATTATAATTCATAATATTTAACAAACGAGTCGTTCTCAGGAAGAGGGGCTTTCCAATAAGGATTTCTCCTTATTGGCGCGCAATTAGGTGACCAAACCTATCCTTGACAGAACTTCTAGACATTGTCAATATTGCAAATAATAATATAAATAACTTTGCCGTCTCAAATATTGATTTAATAATATAACATATTATGCAGATGATACTGTGACAATAATTGAATCAATAATATAAGAGATATGATGCAATAATTACTGTAGCAATAATTGAGTATAACTGAGTGACTTCTCACCTAAGTATCAATAATCAATACCGTGTGCTACTATGCAATCACTCGTATTACTGTACTTTTACTACCGGGTAGTTCAATAGTTTTAACGGTAACACTCGCCGTTATTTTTAATAAAAGATAATTCTATAGTTTTCTAACTACAACAATACTTCCGTTGTGGGGTCCACCAATGATTGTGTCGTCGTACGGATATTCTCCGACAAAAAGAATATTCCCCGACCAAACAAATATTTCCCGACACAAAGAATATTTTATAACAACTTGCTTACTTTGCAAAATTTTCAAATATCACCCTTAACTTTAAACTTTTATCAATTTAACTATTTACCAAAATAGAAAAATTGAATACTTTTATTTCATAAAATTCGAGATCTCACATGATACTTCTTTGTGGAGTAAAATTCAAGAATGCTCAGAAGAATATTTCCATGAAAATATACTGGATGAAGCGCAAATATCAAGGATATTCCACTAATTTCATGGAGTATAGAAGCCAACACTTTAACCATTTGAGTATAATAGAATATATGAAATCATGAAATGGATTTTTACCCCGCCATGCAGTAATCCACGTGAGATGATCATTTCCATAATTTAATAAGGAATGAATACGAAGGATCATTCACCATGCATGCAGTATCCATATAGATAGAATAATAAAGAGTGGAATAATGAAGAATTCACGAGGCATGCGTGAATCCGCATGCATGCGAGTTATTCCAATGAATAATAAAGAATGGAACCAGGTCATGCGTAACTCCGCATGAGACAGGATATTCCAATGTAATAATAAAGAATGGAACGGTGTCATAAGAATCCAGATGCACGAGGATATTCCATCGAATAATAAAGAATGGAATAACAAATGTAATTCACTAGGCATTGATGGACCGCATGAGCGAGGTTATTACAAATGAATAATAAAGAATGGAATAACAATAGAATTCACCGGGCATGCGATAGATCATGCATATGAGTTATTCCAACAGAATAATAAAGAATGGAATAACAAAAGAATTTCACCATGTATGCAGCAGTACTTCACATAGACAAAGTTATTCCAACATAAATGGAATAACAACCCTTATGAGTATTGAAAGAAAATAACTCTCTTCATGAATACAAAAGAATAATACCCCTTACCTTAGAAGAAGACTAGATATTGGAATGGTGAGGTAGCAGACTTCTCTTCTTCTTCTCTCTCTAATTTCTCTCTATAATAATTTCTCTATAACTTTAGTGAATTGGTGAGAAATGAAAGAAGAATGAGCTTCTATTTATAGAAAATATAGTTTCGATAATGCACGCGTTTGAGGCTCAAAATATTACACTATAATACCTTCCTCTTTTCTTCATTTTAATTTAGTCCTGCAAGTATTATCAAAATTGTACCACCTCCCTAATAGTAAATAGTGTGAATCAATAGTTCAATCATGTGAATCAATAGTTATAATCATGTGAAAATATGAATTACAGTATAGTACCTTCAACATACCTCCATTTTTAACTTAGTCATACAAGTATTATCAATCTTGCACCACCTCCCCTAATAGTACAAGAATATGAATCAATAGTACACACATGTGAACAAATAGTTATAATCATGTGAATTAATAACAATTAATTGCTCATTTATCCGGTTAATTACCCGATTGGTCAATATAACCTCCAGACACCAATTATTATCGAAATAAATGTCGATTTTCACTAACACTAATAATTCCAACACAATGGAACTATCCAATTCATCTTTAATCAACACGAACTTATTAATCATTAATATTATAATTCATAATATTTAACAACCAGGTCGTTCCCAGGAAATAGGGGGCTTTCCGATAAGGATTTCTCCTTATTAGCGCGCAATTAGGTGACCAAACCTCTCCTTGACAGAACTTCTAGACATTATCAATATTGAAAATAATAATATGAATAACTTTGTTATCTCAATTATTGATTTAATAATATATATTATGTAGATGATACTGTGACAATAATTGAATCAATAATATGAGAGATATGATGCAACAATTATTGTAGTAATAATTGAGTATAATCGAGTGACTTTCACGTAAGCATCAATAATCATATATCGTGCTACTACGCAACCACGCGTATTCATCGTACTTTTACTAGGGTAGTTCAAGCGGTTTTAATGGTAATACTTTTGCCATTATTTTCTAAAAGATAATTATGTCATTTTCTAACTACGACAATACTTCCGTTGTAGGG
The DNA here is from genome assembly GCA_020205615.1 of Panax quinquefolius. NCBI lineage: Eukaryota > Viridiplantae > Streptophyta > Magnoliopsida > Apiales > Araliaceae > Panax > Panax quinquefolius. Next base: position 21,947,578 of record CM035153.1, read on the forward strand.
TCCACCAATGATTGTTCCATCGCATTTAATATTCCTGTTAAAAGCGAATATTCACGACCAATCGAATATTATATAACCACTTGCTTACTTTTTGCAAAATTTATAAATATTACCCACAACTATAACATTATATCAAATCCACACCATAATATTCAAAAATATATTTCGAGAAAATTATTCTTTATTCATAAAAGTTGGGGTCTTGTCTACGGATTCAAGGTCGATACAAAATTCAATTTTACGCTCTAGGGTAGGCCGGGAAGTTCTTGGGGAATACGTCATATGGCGCCCCAAAATAGGTATTCATCACCCATTACGAGTTGTCAATACATGGTACGAAACAACTACAAGTTTATTATTACAACAAGAAAGCGTGAGTTTGAATACAAATATTATCTCTCAGACAATATCTATACTCAAATAAATCCTCATCACATTTATTGATACATTATTTTACAAAATGGTGAGGACTACTAAACAATTCTTTCTAAAACCTTCATTCCATACCAGGCTTCGTACTCATTTATATTCTCGCCTCCACGAGAAAAATGGAACAAAAGGGAAAGGGTGAGCTCAACTAGCTTTCGATAAAGAATATTATGACTAAGATAATATACAACAAATTATCGTTAGTCTACAACAGGAAAAATCTAATAGAATACAATAGACAAACAAATTTTAAATCAATATTCGCAGTGAAATAATAATTCATTAGAAGAGTTAAGTAGAGAATGCAAACTACTATCTTCTATGTATGAATTTAAAAAGTTCATCGTCTATCTTTTATCCTCGTAACATCAATCAATATACATCCGGAATCAAATATTCATCTTTGCACTCTGAGCCAAAGATATTCATCGATTAAGTCATGTTCATTTAAACACTGTTCATCTTTGCACTACTGAGCCAAAGATATTAATCGGTCGGTCATGTTCATCTCAACACTGCTCATCTTTGCACTACAAGGCCAAAGATATTCTTCAGAAATCATTCATCTTTGCACTCACAGCCAAAGATATTCAATAATATCATCATTTAAGGTGAGGATGATGAAAAATATTTTTTTTAAAAAGCGAATCCGGTGAAACAAAATGACAAGGATTAAGGATTAAGGATTCGTACTTGGTTTTATCCACGTCCAAAAATACCTCAAAAATAATCATAGTGGTGTAAAATTCAAGAATGATCAAAACATGGATACAATCGGAGTTAGTATCCGAATAGATGTTTTGGACGAAAAGAAGAAATTTTATTTTTCAATTGAATAGTCACACCAGTATCGTGAATAGTGTCAGATACGTGAATAGTGCCGATATCGTGAATAGTAACTCAGAGCACCAAAAGATAGAAATTCCCACAAAAACATCTTCACGCTTCATGAATAGTACTTTCGTGAATAGTAACTTTCGTGAATAGTAACTTCGTGAATAGTAACCCATGAATAGTAACCCGATATGAAAAAGTTCCAAATTTGATAAAAGTTCCAACTAATATTTCAAATTATAATGATATTGAAGAAATAATATCATTTGAGAAGAAAATAACATCCCTTACCTCGAAAAGATCAGATACTTCTAATTAAAAACAGGATATAGGCTATGACTTGGACTTGCACCAGTATAGCAATACTCAAAGTATACTCAAAATACTCACAAGAATACGCCGATAATATAGAGAGAAAACTTTAGTTTCGGTGTGATTTTCAATTCTAACCCTAAGCACCCTATTTATAGGAAAATGCTTAGAACACCAAAGTAGAAAATTTATTAAAATATTAATATATATATAAAATCTTCACGCACACCTTTGAATCTGAATTTCAACAATTGAACACATGCCTCACACATGCAAAAAAACGTTTTTGTAAAAAATATTTAAAACTTCAAAATTAATTATTTTGGAGCTTGAACTTCAATAATTCATAATAAATAGCCCTTTTATCAGAAAATTTGAATCTCTCGAGTTTTTATAGGAAATTCAATTCTCTACAACTTTGCGGAAGAAAGTTTTCCAAATTCCAAATGGAAATTGACCAAAATCCACAAGCAATTCGATTTTACATGCTTATAATCAAATTTCGATCAATAAATGGGGTCCGCAGACATGTTTAACATGTTTTAAACATTTATTGCAACAAAATACTCTTCCTCCTCGTTATACTCATATATCCCACATTCGTTGTAAAAAATATCACCATTATTATATTATTAAAATATAATAATATATTTAAATGAATTATTTTATCGAAAGAGATAAAATTTCAATTTTCAACAATTGTCACATTAAAATTTTCTCCATCTATATCCACATAAAATCAATATTTTCCTCATCATATGAATCAATAATTAATTATTCACAAATAATATTACGAGAATCTGATATTAACAACGCAGCGGTTCCTGGAAAGAGGGGCTTTCAACAAGAATTTCTTCTTCTTGGCGGCATGATTAGGTGACCAAACCTCTCCTTAGGCAGAACTTTCTAGACATTGCCAATAATGTTATCTAATAATATTATTCGGATAATATGAATTATTGCTTCGATAATGAAAATCTTGTGTAATGACAATTATTGAAACAACAAGAATATAAAATATCAACGCGGCAATTATTAACTCGATAAAATCTTTGAGCGAGTAAGAATTACTGTAACCATTATTGAGTAGTGCCTTCAATAATTGGTGCAATACGGTATCTTACTGTGCAACAACGCGTATTACTGTGTTTTAACCACAGGGTATTCCAATAGTGTTAACGGTAACAACTACGCCGTTATTTTTAAACAACTTATATTTGTCTTTTCTTCATCCAATCGCTTTTCCAGTTATGGGGCCCACACATGCTTTGTAAATCGTATGAATATTCCCGACGCGATCTGAATATTCCACGACTAAACGAATATTCCCAACGATAATGAATATTTTATAACCACTTGCTTATTTTGAAATATTTGCGTATTTAACCTTAACTATCCACATTAATCAAATCAACCCTTACTATTTCAAAATAATAAATAAAGGAAATTCCTTTTTATTTAAAAATTTGAGGGTCTTACAACCTCCCTCCTTATGAAATTTCGTCCTCGAAATTGGCGTCGATACAGTGTTTGAAAAGGTGAGGATACCTCGCTTTTCATTTCCGTTTCCAATTCGGTCATTTCCTCTATAGCATGATTCCTCCACAAAACTTTAACTTGTGGTATGACCTTTCTTGGCGTAGGACATGCTCCTTCCTATCCAAAATCTTGTGCAAAAACCTCCTCATAACGTTAAGTCTTGGCTATCTCGTCCGGTTCTAACTTTCAATAACATGGTTTGGGTCTTTCACATATTCTGAAAAGCTGGATATGTGAAACACATTATGAACACGAGACATACTCGGAGGTAACAAAGTCTATAGGCTACATTTCCTACTCGGTCAAGAATTTGAAATGGACGATAAATCGTGGATTGAGCTTTCCTCTTCCCAAATCTTGTAACTCCCTTCCATGGAGCAACTTCATGACAATACATGATCCCCCTACACTAAATTCCACATCCTTTCGATGAAGATCCGCATAACTCTTTTGTCGATCTTGTGCCGCTTTGTATACGTTGTCGAATCATTTGAATCTTTTCGGTGAGTCATACGTCTTAACTTTCGGGTCCCAACAATGTTGCTTCACCCACCTCATCCCAACATGTTGAGAAAGCGACATTTTCGTCCATATAATGCTTTGAATGGAGCCACACTTATACTTGTCGATAGCAATGTTGTTATAGGAGAATTCCACCAATGGTAAATACTTATCCCAACTACCCTTGAAGTCAGGACCACGAGTCTTAATAGATCTTAAAGAGTTTGAATAGTCCTCTACGATTGTCCCGTAGTTTGGGGATGGTATGTCGAACTAAATCGTAATCCGTGCCCATAGCTTTTTGCAAGCTAACCCAAAATCTTGAAGTGAATCTTGGGTCGCGATCGAAACTATGGATCTGAGGCATGCCATGCAACCTCACAATCTCATTCACGACATACTAGCAAGGCGTTCAAGGGAATAAGTCTCCGTGTCGGCAAGAAATGGCGGAGACTTGGTTAATCTATCAACAATAACCCAAATAGCATTGATGCCTTGAGAAAGCCGTAGGAAGACCCGTAATGAAATCCATAGTAATGTGTTCCCACTTCCATTCCAGGAATCTCAAGTGGTTGCAACGGACCCTTAGGTACAAGATGCTCGCCTTTACCGTTAAGCAAGTTAAACACTATCAACCAAATGGGATGCAAAAGCAGGACAACCTTAAGCAAACTTAACCCGTCTTTGCTTGACACGGTCGTATTGTTTTGCTCGGTTTAATGAACTCTACCTCTTTCATGTGATGAATACTTTCGGGAAAGTACTTGTCGTTGAAAACGCTTTTTGGAACTTCTCCCAAGACATCTTGATGTGGCGGAGTTGAGTATGCTTCTGATTCCCACCCATTAATATGCCTCTGCTGCAACATGAAGGTGGCGAAAAGGAACCTTTTGCTCCTCGGAGCATCCCAAGACATCAAATATCTTGTTGATACGCTTTATCCACGTCTCCGCCTTAAGTGGTTTTGGCTCAAAAACTCCGGTGGTCCCGGCTCCTTGAAGCATTTAGCGATGGCGTCCGAGAGTTGCGGTGTTTCCACCTGCATTTTGGGCGAGGGCCGCTCTTGCACGATGTTGCATGAATTGCATATAAAGCCTACGAACATTCCATCGTTCATCATTTGGTCGGTGTTATCGTTTGCATGAGGATTATCGCCTTCTTGATGCACATTATCCTGATTATTGATCTGTAGAGACTCAACGGTCTCCTGTGCTCCATTGCTATTTTCAACATTCTCGGATGTCATTTTCAAATATTGCCACACAACAAGGGTTAATTAACATATCACATATTATCCCTATACTACGTGAGGCCAATTAAATACCAAATAAACTTAGGTAAGTCATACTAGCGAAGGAATTCCCTGTCTCTCCCCTCCTAGTTCTTGTCTCACATCTCAGCCAGGGATCATATCCTAAGCTTTGATACCAATGTGGCGCCCCAAAATAGGAATACATCACCTATGATACGAGTCGCCAAATACATGGTACAAAATATAAATACAATCTAAAATATCTGACATGAGCTATGAGTTTTAATACAAATATTGTCTTCAGGCGATTATTCAAACTCAAAATAAGTCCTCAATATATTTATTATCACACTATTTCATAGAATAGTGAGGACTACTAGTGCCATCATCCGGACCGAATCACTCCTTTTCCGACTAGTCCTGCTACGTTCTCATTTCACAAGAGAACAATGAAAGCAAAAAGGGTGAGCTCAACTAGCCCGAGAAGAAATATTATGGCTAAGATAATGCGAATAAATTATCGTTAGCCTTGATAGTGTTAAATTGATACAATATAACAAACAACAAGTTTAAGCTGCGATTGGAACAAGCAATCCATTAGAAGAGTCAAATAGAGAATAAAATCTACTATCTTACATGATTTAAAGGTTTTCATCACTTTTATCATTTGAGACTCGACTTATTAAATAAACCACGTCATCCCTGCAGACTACTGACGAGGATATTCATTAGTATGATGACCACAAATTATTCATGCACTACGGGCCAAGGATATTCTTGTTTTCATCAATGGTCATGATCATGCCAACAAGCGTCCATCAATGCACTTGAGGCCGATGAGGACTTTTACCACATCATTTGTAACATTACAGTTATGACTATCTTAGAATAATCCCGGTCATAATCATACCAAGTCCATCTATGCACTCTGTGCCATAGATGACTTTCAACATAATATAAACATGAGGATGATGACAACGACATAATAATTTACTAAAACAAGTTCAAGAATTAAATTTTAAAGATTTATAAGTTAATTTATCGAACTCAAAAATGTCAAATTGTCGACATGATACGCTTTGTGGAGTAAAATTGAAGAATGCTCGGAAGAATATTTCCTTGAAAAAGATCTTTGGATGAAGCCTTGAATATCTAGGATATTCTACTAATTTCATGGAGTATGGAATCCAAAACTTTAACCAACCGAGTATAATAGAATATATGAACACTGCAAATGGATTTACGCCCCACCGCGCGGTAATCCACGTGAGCGAATCATTTCCACAATTTAATAAGGATTTGAATACAAAGGATCATTCACCATGCGTGTGGTAATCCACATAGACGAGTTATTCAGCGAATAATAAAGAATGAAATAACATAAGAATTCACCATGTGATGATAGACCGCACATACGAGTTATTCCCAACGAATAATAAACAATGGAACACAGTCGTACGAAATCAAAGCTTGCAGACATGATATTCCAACAGAATAATAAAGAATGGAATAACAACGAATTCACCGGGCATGCGATAGAGCCTTGCAGATAGGTTATTCCAAATGTAATAATAAATAATGGAACTAGGTAAATGCGTGCGTACTGCATGCATACATGATATTTCAACATAATAATAAAGAATGGAATAATGAAGAATTTCACCATATATATGGTACTTGCATAGAGGTTAGGTTATTCAAGAATAATAAATAGTGGAAATGTCGTGCGTAATCACACGACAGAGGGATATTCAATAGAATAATAAAGAATGGAATAATAGAAGAATTTCACCATGTATTGGTACTTTGCATGAGCAGGTTATTCAACGTAATAATAAGGAATGGAATATGATAGCTCTTTTATGAAGATGAAAGAAATAATACCCCTTACCTTAGAATAAAATTTGGATCTTTGGAATGAGAGGTAGCATACTTCTCTTCTTCTCTCTCTATAATTTCTCTCTATAATAATTGCACTATATCTTTAGTGAATTGGTGAGAAATGAAGGAAGAATGAGCTTTTATTTATAGAAAATATAGTTTCGATAATTACGCGTTTTGGGGCTCAAAAATTACGATCACAATACCTTGACTTTTCTTTCATTTTAATTTAGTCCTGCAGAAGTATTATCAAACTTGCACACCTCCCTAAAAGTAAATAATATGAATAAATATTTTAATCATGTGATTGATAGTTATAATCATGTGAAAATACAAAAAATAGTATAGTACCTCCATCTATACCTCCATCTTTAACTTAGTCATGCAAGTATTATCAATCTTGCACCAACTCCCCTAATAGTACATGAATGTGAATCAATAGTACACATGTAAACAAATAGTTATAATCATGTGAATTAATAGCAATTAATTCCTCATTTATCCGATTAATTACCCGATAACTTCCAGATATCAATTATTATCGAAATAAATGTCGATTTTCACTAACACTAATAATTCCAACACAATGGAACTATCAATTTCATCTTTAATTAACACGAACTTATTCATCATTAATATTATAACTCATAATATTTAATGACCGGTCGTTCGAGGAAGAGGGGCTTTCAGATAAGGATTTCTCCTTATTGGGCGCCATGATTAGATGACCAAATCTCCTTGATGAACTTAGACATTGTAAATATTGTAATTTAATAATATGAATAACTTTGTTGTGAGACCCCAAATTTTATGAATAAAGATTTAAATTTCTCAAAATATTTTTTGAATATTATGGTGTGAACTTGATATAATGTTATAGTTGTGGGTAATATTTATAAATTTTGCAAAGTATCTGAGTTGTTATAAAATATTCGTTTGGTTAGGGAATATTCTTTTTATCGGGAATATCCAAATGCAGACTGGCACAATCATAAAGTGGACCCTGGCGGAAGTATTGTTGTAGTTAGAAAATGACATAATTATCTTTTATAAAAATAACGGTGAAAGTATTACCGAATTAAAAAGCTGAGCTACTCGATAGTAAAAGAAATGCGATGTCTGGCGTTGTTGCATAGTAGCTTTACGGTATTGATTATTGATCTTACGTGAAAAGTCACTCCGGTTATACTTAATTATTACTACGATAATTGTTGCATCATATCTCTCGTATTATTGATTCGATTATTATCCCAAAGATCATCATGCATAATATTTTATGTATTATTAAATCAATAATTGAGACGACAAAGTTATTCATATTATTAAATTGTAATATTTACATTATACTAGGGTTATTTTGATAAATCAGATAATTAATCGGATAAATGAGCAATTAATTGCTACTAATTCACATGTTTATATAACTATTTGTTCACATGTGTGTACTATTGAATCACATTCATGTACTATTAGGGGAGTTGGTGCAAGATTGATATTTCTTGCATGTCTAAGTTAAAGATGGAGGTATTATAATGTTATTCGTATTTTCACATGATTATAACTATTGAATCACATGATTGAACATTGATTCACATTATTTACTATTAGGGAGGTGGTGGCAAGTTTGATAATACTTGCAGGACTAAATTAAAAAATGAAAGAAAAGTTGGAGGTATTGACTATAATTTTTCGAGCCCCGAATACAAATTATTGAAACTATATTTTCTATAAATAAGCTCATTCTTCATTCATTTCTCACCAATCACTAAAGCTATAGAGCAATTATTATAGAGAGAAATTATAGAGAAAGAAGAAGAGAAGTCTCAACCTCTCTATTCCAAAGATCAAATTTTATTCTAAGTAATGGGTATTAGTATTCATGAAGAGAGTTATTGTTGTTCCATTCCTTATTATATGTTGAATAATCTCTGCCTATCGCTAAGTACCGCATACATGATAAAATTCTTCTATTATTCCATTCTTTATTATTCTTTATTATTATTATTTCATTCTTCTATTTTAAATAATAGAAGATAGTATATATTATGCTCTACTTGACTCTTCTAATGGATTGCTTATTCATTGCGCAGTTAAACTTGATGTCTATTGTATTTTATCGGTTTAACATTTTGAAGACTAATGATAATTTATTACGCATTATCTTAGTTATAATATTTCTTCTTGGGCTAGTTGAGCTCACCTTTCTTTCTTTATTCTCTTTAGGAAATGAGAGCGTGAATGGGGACTAGTCGAGGGAGCGGAGTGATGGTCCAGATGATAGCATTAGTAGTCCTCACTATTACATTAAATAGCATGACAATAAATGTAATGAGGACTCCATTGAGTGTGGATATTATCAGATGACAATATTCTTATTAAAACTCTTAGATTATGTTTTGTCGTATTTTACATTTGTTGTATAATTAAGTTGTATTTGAATTTTGTACCATGTATTTGGCGACTCAAGATGGGTGATGTATACCTATTTTGGGGGCGTCGCGGTTGATATCAAAGCTTAGGGATATGATACTGGTGAGATGTGAGACAAGAACTAGGAGGAAGAGGAATTCCTTCGCTAGTATGACCTACCTAAGTTTATTTGGTATTTAATTGGTGGAATTAGAGTATAGGGATAATATGTGGTATGTTAATTAACCCTTATTTTGTGGCGGTGTTTGAAAATGGTAATTTGAAAATGTTCCATGATGGAGTGAATGAGACCGATTGAGACATCTTTAATCCTAACTTGAGTTAATGTGATGTTAAACGAAGAAGAAATTAGAGATATCTCGTGGTGAGTGAAGAACTAATAGTTACACAGGAGCTAGTTGCAGTGAGGTAGCAAGTGAGAGTGAGGAAGAAGAGGAACCTGAGGAGAATTTATTAGAAGAATTTTATGATCGAAATTTAGAATTAAAAAATCGTATTCATGAGTTAGAAGAGCAAGCTGAAGAACGACAGGTGGTTGTGGAGCAAAGAGATGTAACAATTCAAAATTGTGTTACTCGATGTGCGATGCTTGAACAGAAGCACTCTTTGGCGAGTATAAGATATTAGAGCTAGAATACCGAGAATGCTATGATCAAAGTTACGATGAAAGAAGAAACAATGAACGAAGGAGAATAGATGATGCGTGGGTAGAAGCGCACGACGGCGCGTAGATATTGTAGAAAAAAGATGTCCAGATCAATAAGACCAAAATAGATAAAATGGATTTTGCTTTTGGGACAACAATTGGGAGAATCCAACATCGAATTCGGAATTACCCTGTGTAGAGCGATCAACCCCAATTCGATATGGATCGGAGAGTAATGATTCAAATCATGGATCAGGAATGTGACAAAGCAATTAAGGGTAGAATTTACCCAATAGCAAAGTCAAATCCGGTAGTTTTAGTGAGAGAGTTTGTCAAGAAACCCGAACGAAGTTATTACGGGTAAGTTAATTATAAACTCTTGCGAAGTCTATACCTTATTCGTTACCAGTTCTACCCACTCTTTTATTTCTCCTACTTGCGCTCAATGTTTAAATTTGACTCCAGAGAAATTAGACTTTGATTTATCTGTTGAAACTCCGTTGGGAGAAACCTTCATTACCTCCACTATTTATAAATCCTGTTTGATTCAAATCAACACTTTCACGTTACATGTCGATCTTATCTCTTTGAAAATACTTGCATTTGATGTGATTTTAGGAATCGATTGGTTAACTACTCATCATTGCTTTTTCGTAAGGTTGTTAGCTTTCATATTCCTAACCAACTTTGTTATGCGTAATTCAAGCAACCAAACCACTAAAGTCAATCATTATCATATCAAACCATAAGTAGAAAGAGCCCCGAGCCTTTCTTTTGGTGACTTCCTTGTGTGGAATGCACCGCCGGACTATTCGTAGGGGAGCGTCGTGAATAACGGTGGCAAGTTAATAGGTATCAATGTTACGTATATCCAAGTCTTGGATGAGAGTCACAGATTTGAATTTTTTCTATCGTTAATAAATTTCTGACGTATTCTTGAAGACTTCTTAGCCTACCCTAGGCGTGAAATCGAATTTTGTATTGACCTCGATACAAAACCCATTTCTAAAACCCTTAAATATTTCTTCACCTAAAGCGAAACGTATAATGCGCCAAAGACGTTGCTCTCATTTGTTGAAGATTACGACTATACCATTCAATATCATCGTGGAAGAAGCGAAGCGTGGTAGGTGACGCGTTGAGTAGAAGAGATCGTATGCATTTCTGAGTGCGATGTTGTTAACACAAAACCCATTTCAGTATAACTTACAAATGATGAAGATAGAGTTAAAGACTACAGGGACCCACGTGAAGATAATGAATATACGAGTAGAATCTACTTTAATCGATAAAGTTAAAGCCGCTCTAGCTACACGGGAGGTGAATGAATGATGAATGTGAAGAAGAAGGGTTATTTAGAAGAAGATCGATGAAGAGAGAAATCTCGACCCTCGATTTAATTGGCCCATTTGAAATCCTCGATCGGAGTAGGAACTGTGGCCTATAGACTCGTTTTACCACCAAGTATGTCGCGTGTTCATAACATTTTTTTCACGTATCGATGTTACGTAAATATGTGGATGACCCGAACCACATTATTAAATTAGAACTAGACGAGATAGCGAGAAGATTTAATGTATGAGGAGATCGTGTTAAAATCTTGGATAAGAAGGATCTTATTCAACACTCGAAGGTTATACCTCAAAGAGTTAGAATCTGAAATGAAGTCGAGGTATCTCTCATCTCTCTTGACATACCAGTGCGTATACGTAAATTTTGAAGGCAAAATTTCATAAGGAGGGGAGATTGTGAGACCCCAAATTTTATGAATAAAGATTTAAATTTCTCGAAATATTTTTTTTGAATATTATGGTGTGGATTTGATATAATGTTATAGTTGTGGGTAATATTTATAAATTTTGCAAAGTATGCAAGTTGTTATATAATATTCGATTGGTCGGGGAATATTCTTTTTGTCGGGGAATATTAAATCTGAACCACAATCATTAGTGGACCCCACAAGCGGAAGTATTGTGCGTAGTTAGAAAATGGCAGAATTATCTTTTTATAAAAATAACGGCGAAAGTATTCACCAGTTAAAGCTGTTGAACTACCCGGTAGTAAAAAAGTACGATGTCTGGCATTGGTTGCGTAGTAGCACACGTATTGATTATTGATGCTTTACGTGAGAAGTCACTTCGGTTATACTCGATTATTACTACGATTAATTCTTGCATCATATCTCTCGTATTATTGATTCGATTATTGTCACAAAGATTATCATCGCATAATATTTATATATTATTAAATCAATAATTGAGATGACAAAGTTATTCATATTATTAAATTGCAATATTTACTGATGTCTAGAAGTTTTGTCGAGAGAGGAGAGGTTTGGTCATCTAATTGCTGGCTTGATAAGGAGAAATCCTTATGAAAGCCCCTCTTTCTGAGGAGCGACTTGGTTGTTAAATATTGTGAGTTATAATATTAATGATGAATAAGTTCGTGTTGATTAAAGATGAATTTGATAGTTCCATTGTGTTGGGATTATTAGTGTTAGTGGAAATCGACATCTATTTGATGATAATTGATGTCAGGGGTTATATTGATAAATCGGGTAATTAATCGGATAAATGAGCAATTAATTGCTACTAATTCACATGTTTATATAACTATTTGTTCACATGTGTGTACTATTGAATCACATTCTTGTACTTATTAGGGGGAGTTAGTGCAAGATTGATAATACTTGCATGATTTAAGTTAAAAATGGAGGTATAGATAGAGTCTTATACTATTATTTTATTATTTTCACATGATTATAACTATTGATTCACATGATTGAACTATTGATTCACATTATTTACTATTACTGGGGAGGTGGTGCAAGTTTGATAATACTTGCGAGGACTAAATTAAAAATGAAAGAAAAGTTGGAGGTATTATCTTTGTAATATTTTGAGCCCCAAAGCGTGCAATTATCGAAACTATATTTTTCTATAAATAGAAGCTCATTCTTCCTTCATTTCTCACCAATTCACTAAAGCTATAGAGCAATTATTATAGAGAGAAATTATAGAGAGAAAGAAAGAAATTAAGTTTCTGCTACCTCTACTATTCGATATCGATTTTATTCTAAGGTAAGGGGTATTATTTCTTTTCATATTCATGAAGAGAGCTATTATTATTCCATTCTTTATTATTATGTTGGAATAACTTTTGTCTATGGTTATTCATGCATACATGGTGAAATTCTTCTATTATTCCATTCTTTATTATTACATTGGAATATCATACATGCAATGATTGATTCTATTCTGTGATTTTACTATTCCATTCTTTATTATTACATTGGAATATTTATATGTTTATGCGATCTATCATCATGCGGATTAATTACATTTGTTATTCCATTCTTTATTATTACATTGGAATATCACATACATGCGGTTTACTGACGTGACACACATTCCATTCTTTATTATTACATTGGAATATCACATGCATAATGCGATTATGCGTGTGACACTGGTTCCATTCTTTATTATTACTTTTGAGAATAACACATACATGCGATCTATCGCATGCATGGTGAATTCTTACATTATTCCATTCTTTATTATTACATTGGAATAACTTTTGTCTATATGGATTCTAGCATGCATGGTGAATGATCCTTTGTATTCATATGAATAGTATTTTCATTCAAAAATGGGTTTTACTGCCCGTAGAAGCGATTTAAGTAATTTTTGACCCTCAAAAATTTAAAAAAATTTGAAATGATAATTTGATGAGTTTTCTAGATTGTGTCCAAAAATGGCGATTTTGGATGTATAGATTAAGAGTTATGGATTTTATGGAAAAAGACTATTTTAAAAGTAAACCCTTATAACTCTTTGTGGTTAACTCAAAATTGGTAAAATTTTTATTGGGAGTACATGTATATAATGAGAGTATACCTTGTAAATTTTGGAATTTTTGGACAAAAGTACAATTTATGATAAATGTCTAAATATTAGCGGTTTTGGCCATATGAAAAATAGTAAATGAATTTTAAAAATTAAAGAAAAAATATATGTTCAATATGGGACTATATTACGCTAAATCCGGAAAAGAAATATTTTTGGGATGATTTGGTATTTTTTTCATGAAAATGAACTAGTTATGAGTAAATGAATTAAATATGTTATGTGAAGTAACAAAATTGGAAAATAGGATTTTATGGCTTGGGAATCCTATATAGGGTATATGATTTTGATGAGGATTTGATCATTGGTGATGAAATCTTATGAGTATGGCATTTTGAATGATTAAATGCATTATTTGGTAAAGTGTAAACAATTGAAATAAATTGTTTATAAGTTTAAGAAGTGATTAAAATATTGTTATAATATTAATAATATTAGATTATGAGTTTATTAAGTGATTGATAATATTTGGATAAATTTAAAGTCTTTAATATTTATCCTTGATTTTCGTTGATTAATGCTTATATCATTGTCATCATCCTCATGCTTATATTGTGATGAAAGTCATCTTTGGCTTACGTGCATAGATGGACTTGGTATGATTATGACCGAGGATTATTCGGTATAATCATGGTAGTAATGTAACGAATGATGTGGTAAAAGTCCTCATTGGCAGGTAGTGCATTGATGGGGCGATTTTTGGTATGATTATGACCGAGGATTATTCGGTATAGTCATGACCATTGATGATTTAATGAATATCCTTGGCCCGTAGTGCGGGGATGATTCGATGATGTGGTTTATTTATTAAGTGAGTCTCGGTGATAAAAATTGATGAAAACATTTTAAATCGTAGAAGATAGTAGATATTATGCTCTACTTGACTCTTCTAATGGATTGCTTATTCATTGCTGCAGTTAAACTTGATGTACATTGTATTTTATCGGTTTAACATTGTTGAAGACTAATGATAATTTATTACGCATTATCTTAGTCATAATATTTCTTCTTGGGCTAGTTGAGCTCACCCTTTCTTTCTTTATTCTCTTGAGGAAATGAGAATATAAATTTGGACTAGTCGGGGAGCGGAGTGGCGGTCCGGATGATAGCATTAGTAGTCCTCACTATTATTACATTAAATAGTGTGATAATAAATGTAATGAGGACTCCATTGAGTGTGGATATTATCAGATGACAATATTCTTATTAAAACTCTTAGATTATGTTTTGTATGTATATTTTACACACGATTGTTGTATAATTAAGTTGTATTTGTATTTTGTACCATGTATTTGGCGACTCGAGATGGGTGATGTATACTATTTTATACTATCTTCTATGATTTAAAAGGTTTTTTCATCACTTTTTCATTTCGACTAGACTCGGCTAAATAATCCACATCATCGAATCACCCCTACTCACGGCTTAGCGATATTATTTAGTATCATTGACCACAAATTATCCATGCACCATGAGCTATGGATATTCGTGTATTCATCATCGGTCATGATGACTTTCATCGTAATATAAACATGAAGATGAGATGACATGATATAATAATTCAATTAAATGAAAGCAAAGGATAAATTTTTAAGATTTATAATTTAATTTATCCAAAATTAATAACGTCCAAATTGTCCAACATGATCTTTCTTTTAGCACAGGGAGTAAAATTCAAGAATAATATTGTATCAAAATGATTTGGACTTGAAAGCTAATCATTTTTATCATGAATAGTACCACAAGTGAATAGTATCGAAAGTGGATAAGTACCCATGAATAGTAACTTCCGTGAATAGTACTCTGACATGAAAAGTTAAAACTTATCAAAAAGAATGCTCGAATAATATTTCAATGAAAAGAGATCTTTGGATGAAGCCTTGAATAAGAAGGATATTCTACTAATTTCATGGAGTATAGAAGTCAAAACTTTAATCCAGAATGAGTATAGAATTCGAATCTGACGAAATAATATTACTTACATACTACTGGATTGTATGGAAGAAAATATTATTCAAGCGAATAATGAACAAAACTAACATCCCTTACCTTGAAAAGAAAGTATTCCAACTCCTGATAATTGAGGATATTCTTGAAGAAAATTTTCCTTTATTTTCTACGCTCAAAGCTTTCTAAAACTCGAGAAGAAATACACTTAATATTATAGAAGAAAAAAATCTGCGATTAAATAGTGATTTTCAATTTTAACTAAGTTAAATTATTTATAGGAGAATGGAAAAGATACTATTTGAATTTAATTTCTCACAGATTACTGGCGATGAATTTGGACCGAAACAAAATATAAAATCACAGACATATTTTTTTTCCTTAATAATCCAAAATTTTCAAAATATTAATAAAATATCTAATAAAATATAATATATTACTATTTTTCATAAAAAAACTTATTATAATATATATATATATATAATAAATATATATATATATATATATATATAATAATAATAAAAATATAACAATTACCTTTCTCCCAACGACAATTCCTTCCTCCCCCCAATTTCGCTTAGCATAACTTTATATATATATATATATATATATATATATATATATATATATATATATATATATATATATATCATATCATATCTCTAAATACTCTTTCCAAAATGACCATTTCATCCATTCCTCAACCCATTTCATTTTTCAACAGTGGGCCCCACATGGCCCCACTTACTTTATTATATTAAATAATTTTCTATCGATTATTATTTTTGAAAATGGGTAAATAGGGTCCGTAAAATAAGCAAATTTACACAAAATACTTCATAAAAATCCCTCAATATTTTTTTAACAATATTTATCATCATTATTATAATTCGCAATATTTCAAATCCAGTAGTTCGAGGAAAGAGAGGAAGCTTCGATAGATTTTTCTCCTGATCAGCGCACATCAGGTAGCCGGCACTACCATCATGGCGTGAATCTTTTAGGCATTATTGATATTATAAATATTAATATAAATAACTTTGTCGTCTCAATTCATTGATTTAATAATATAAAATATTATACATGATCTTACATGCAAGCAATAATTAAATCAATAATATAAGAGATATGATCACTGCAGATTACATGTAGCAATAATTGAGTATAAGCGGTGACTTCTCACGTAAGCATCGATAATCAATACCATTGTGCTAACTTTATGCAACCCATAGCGAGATTCTTTATATTTTTATCGGCCCGGGTATTTTAGCAGGTTTTAGCATTAAAACTTACACGTTATTTTTATAAAAAGATATTTTGTCGTTTTCTCATTCGGAAGTATTAATTTCCGTTATGAGGTCACTTAATGATTGTCTTAGTCAGTATACGAGATATTCCACATTAAACGCGAATATTCCTGAGCTAATCGAATATTATATAACAACTTGCTTACTTTTGCAAGAGTTATAAATATTACCTACAACTATAACATTATAATAAATTCAAACCTTAATATTCAAAAATGATATTTATAGAAAAATTTATCTTTATTCATAAAAGTTGGGGTCTTACAAATAATTTATCAAAATTTTCAAAAGTAACCACTTTTAAAACCAATTCGGCACACCTTAAGTCCGGCCCACCAAACCAAAAGCATTGAATTCACACCAACCAAAGTGGGGCCCAACCATATTTTTTTAATAAAACATTTATTTTGAAACTTCCAATAATTCATAATAATAACCCTTTATTAGAAAATTTGAATCTCATATCTATTCCATAGGAAATTTAATTTTCTACAACTGTGAAGAAAATTTTCCAAATTCCATCTGAGAAAAATATCAAAAATCCACATAGGGATGATTTTAATACATTAATTCCAAAAAAAATCTTTTGATAAAACTCCTCAAACATTAATTCCCTTAATTTATATCCAAATAAAATAAATATTTCCTTATCATACAAATTAATAATTAATTATTCACAAATAATATTGAGAATCACAATCACACGACGAGCGAATTAGTTCTCAGGAAGAATGGGCTTTCAATAATGATTTCTCCCTTCTTTGGCCTTGTAATTAGATGACCAAACCCTTTCCTTAGATAAAACTTGTTTAGATATTGCCAATAATGTTATCTAACAATATTATTCAAATAATATGAATTATTGATTTGATAATGGAAATATTGTGCAAATAACGATTATTGAAACAACAATAATATAACGTATCGATGCAAAGAATTATTGAATCAATAAAATAAAAGTATTAAACAATAATTACTAGTGCCTTCTTATGTAAGAATCAATAATCCAAAAATACTATGCAATACGTGTGCTCTGAGTGCAACCAACACGTATTCTTGTATTTTAACCACCGAGTATTCAGCAGTTGTTAATTCATTAATAACTACGTCGATTATTTATAAAACTTATACTAGTAGTTTTCTTCATCCGACCATTTTCCATTATAGGACCCATAAATGGCTATGTCATTGCGTCACGAATATTTCCAAGCAGCAAGAATATTCGCCTACAACTAAGCGTAATATTCCATGACAACAATGGAATATTTTATAACCACTTGCTTATTTTGCAAAATTTGCACATTTCTCCCATAACCGAAGTATTATATCAAACTATCACCATATTATTTCAAGATAATGAATAAGAGAAAATTCAATTTATTTATTAAAAAGTTGGGGGTCTCACAATCTCCTCTTCACCCTTAAGAAATTTTGTCTCTCGAGGAAATTGGCGTAGCGTCGTACACAGTGTTTGAAAAGGTGAGGGGTACCTCGCTTTTATTTCCGATTCTAACTCCTGTGTCATTTCCTCGATAGCGTGGTTCCTCCACAAAATCTTGACTGTGGTATAACCTTCCTTTGTCACGTAGGGATATGCTCTTCCTATCGAATCTTGTGTGATACCTCCTACGTGCGTTAAATCTTTGGCTATCTAAATCCAGTTCTAACTTCGATAATGTGGTTTAGGTCTTTCACATATTTACGAAGCATAAATATGTGAAAAAACATTCTATGAACCACGAGACATGCTTGGAGGTAGTCTTGATCTATAGGCTACATTTCTATTCTATTCAAGAATCTCAAATGGACCAACAAATCTTGGATTGAGCTTTCTCTCTTCCCAAATCATAACTCCCTTCTACGAAGCAATACGTAATATCATACGATCCCCCAATATTAAATTTCTGTTATGTCCTTTCATTGAAGATCCGCATAACTCTTTTGTCGATCTTGTGGAGGTTTGAATATGTTACTTCGAATCGTTTGGATCTTCTCTGTAGTCATGCTGCGTTCCATTACGGTCCCAACAACGTTCTTACACTACCTCATCCTAAAGCATCTTGAGAGAGCGACATAATTTCGTCCATACTAGCGTCTCGAATGGTGTCATGCGCCTATACTTGAGCTGATAAGCTTTGTTGTTGTAGGAGAATTCCAGTGATTACAAGTGTACTTATCTCCGACTTCTTTTGAAATGCAGGACATGTAGTCTTAATAGATCTTCAAGGGGTTTGAATAGTCCTTTCGATTGCTTCCATCATTTGAGGATGTATATGCCGAATC